>CAUYQV010131597.1:0-11412 GCA_963574575.1 Galagoides demidoff
ATTTTACCACAAAGATATCTGCCTCTTCTTTCTGATCAGGCCTCCTTTCCTTAGGCTTCTCAGGGTCTTTCTGCATTCCCTGACCTGAGAAGGTCATTTCCTATTCATTGATTCTAGAGAAGACGACAGTTGTGTTCCCTACTCTGCCATCTTTCTCTTGTGCATGCTTATGCTCACTTCTCTCCAATACCATCTCTTCCTTGACTAGCACATCATGCAAATATACACTTGGGGAGGCACTGGTCCAGCACATCTGTTTTTTGGTTAGATTCATGAAAGTTTATTAAGGGGCTTGTTATTTGATCAAGATACCCAAAAAGAAAAAAAAAAATAGTCTCATTTGTCTAATGTTTTTTCTAATTTGTTATGCATGATGGTGGACAGAAATAAGTTATTGTTATGTGTTATTTCTTAAGGCAACTGCATAATAAATATTTTATTAGGATTTGGAATCTATCTATCTATTTTCCCCAACACATTTTGCTATTCTGATAGCGATGCCTACTAACAGAAGTTGCTAAGGGGAAAGGAATGCTAAATGAGCCTAATAAACAAGAAACAACATATTTCTTAACTAATGATCAGATCTGGATGAACCTGATTTGGTGGGAATTTTTCCTGTTTATAAATTTATTTCAACTACTAGCTAAGTCATGTAAATGAGGTATTTATGCAATAAGTAACACAAATGGACATCATTGTGATAAGAAAGAATGTTCAGATATCCAGATTTTTAAAAATGATAAAATACTTGATATATGTGTAATTTAGTTGTGATCTGAAAATAACTTATGTTTCTTTATTTTTTTCTAGGACTATAATCATTATTAAATTTATGTAAAAGACTTAATAAATAGGCAATATAGAGGGAGGTTAGCAGCATATATTTAATCTAATAACTCAGTGAGACTATAGAGAATGTAAAATCTCATGTATCTGACAGTTATTTAACTTGCTGTTTCGTTTTTCCTTTTTTTCCTATTTAGCTTTTGATTTAATACTATTGACATCTTCACAAGGTTGTTGAAAGATATGAGTAATATAAAAACTATAAAGTAGTTTAGAATTACAAAGTGCTATATAAATGCTTAAAGATGGCTATACTTTTGGAAAGAAAGTCCAAATTTCTCTTTATTTCATCAATATAAAATGAAACACTATTATATTACTTGAGTGTTATGAGAAAGAAATCAAATCTAAATTCTCCACATAATGAAAAAATAGTTGATTTAAAATGAATGGTGACATGAAATTTACATATTTCAGCACTTACCTGACCTTTTCATATTATGTAAAATCTTTGCATACAATAAATGGCTACTTAGTCATCTAGAAAATCAAATTTAGTTGGACCAAATACTTTGTAATAAAACTGTCCCATTAACTAAACTGTCCTATGAAGAAACTACTCATGAACAGAAATGCAGGTATCACTTGAAGTATTGTCCTTGGGGGAACGATTTTAACTTATACAGAGAAGTATTTTATTGATTTTTGCAAAAATTATTCAGTCCCTTGCCTTAGCGTGTGACCCTAGCTGAGTCCTTGAACACCAAGCTTTAGCTTCCACAACACCCAGAAAAGTAAGGGGGAGAACAACACGTGCCTTCCACCTCCCAGGTCACTGTGCGGTGATCAGATATGTGGGTGTTTGTTAAGCATATTTTTTGCATGTTTAAATGTAAACAATAAGGGTCCTGAAAAACTATGCTTCTTGCTTTTTTGCTTTTTTTGACTCTACTATTTTAGGAAGAACACAATATGCAGCTCTGATTCCACCTGACCTGCTCCCTCTGCTTAGGAGCAAGGATTCAATCATGGCAACATCTTAATGAAGAAAAATATTTAAATTATTCTTTATTTTAATAGAAGAAAAGCAAAATCAGTTAATCTGTAGACAGAGATTTATACAATAAAACATCACAACCCAGTGAGGTGATCGTGGTTTCACTGGTGGTGTGTCGCAAACTGTGTAAACATTACACTCAATTATTAACTAGTTTGTCTCCCTTGAGGGCTAATCACATCCTAAGGATCCCCACATTCTGAGTACTCTGCCACCCTTAGCTGCACATGTGAGTGCCAGACATGGATCAAAAGTAACTGACTAAGGCAAATGTAAATTTTTGGCAAATACCTCCCTAGTCCATATACAATGAATATATATTTACTGAGTAGGTCTTGTTTAGAAAAAGATTAAATGTAATCAGTGTAAGAGGATATAGAACAAAGAAAAGAATAATCCTGAAGAAGCAACCAGGGTCAAGTTTGGGGTATGTGTGTGTGTTTGTGGACAATGGTGGGTATTCCATAATAAATTAAATAACTATATCGTTATACAAAAATCGGACACCTATGTTTGCCATGTTACCTTTTCATTTAATTACTCATAACTGTGTATCTATCTATCGGTTGTTGATCTATCTACCTACTTACCTGCATGATGATCTTTCACAATTATCCTTCCCATGTAAATTTCTTCAATGGCTGTGTAAGAACAGTAGAGCACGGAACCCAGAAATATCTATCTCCAAAGCTTAGGACGAGAAATGGGTATTGGGAAATTTTGTCAGCAGGCAGCAAAATCTGGCCAGCATGCACAAGGTCAGGGGAATACTGTGGTCCATTGGAGACAATATGGTAAGAATTAGAGTAGCCCAATGTGTTTGCCAACCACAAAAAAATTCAGTAGAAATTCAGTTATCAAAACTCAGTTGTAAGCTTGTATACAAAGGAGAGCAGGAAAGAAAGACATTGGGATTCTGGAACAAGAAAGAACTCTAACAAAGAAAATCTGCATTCTTCTATTTCCTCAAATATATCAAGTTCCTCTTCACTTACAGTTTGCAAATATGCTTTGTGTTCTCTCTGAATATAATCCTCCTGCAGTTTTAAAAATTTTCTCATTTAACCATTAGATACTTTACCCAAAGGAGCCTTCCAAGATTCCATAAACTAGATTAGCTTTCCCTAGCATGTTCTATTATTAGTCAGCTTTTGATGCATAGTAACATACACCATGTTTAGTGGCTTGAATAAGAAACAGTTATCTCACTCACAATTCTTTGAGTCAGTATTTTGGGCTGGGTTCCCCTTCATGGTTCTTCAGCTGGTTTCAACAGGGCTTCCCCACATCTCTGTGGCCAGAGACAGATTCTGAAATTAGCTGGGGTTGGTTTGGCCCTGGCAGATCACCAGTGTCCTCATTCACATATTTTGGGTTGGGCTGTGGAGGAATGGGACCTTTCAGTTCTCTTTCATCGTTTTGATTTTCTAGAAGGTGACCTGATGGTGCCATGGTTTCAAATTGAAAGTACAGCAAAAGAACAAATGTCAGTGTGCAAATAGTTCTAGAATATTTTCTTGGATCTTTTTTACTAATGTCCTATAGGCAAAAGTAAGTAAGGTACATGGTCCATCTAGGAGAAAATCAGACATCATCTCTTGATGGCAGGGTCTGCAGTGTCGTGTTACCAGAGCACGAAAGCAGGAAGAGGAAGCCTGTGCCTGCCTTCACAATCTATTAAACACACTCTTCAACTAGCCTAACATTTTTCTTCATGGGATTAATATTTATACTTATATATTTATTTGCCCAGTTGTTTTTTTTAGCTCATCTGCCTTCGCTCATAGAGCAGAGAGCTACATATATTTTTTAGTGTCTATTTTTAGTGTCTATTTTTTCCAACCTTGTATATTATGTGCCAAGCCCAGGATCTGGCTGACAGAAAGTCCTCTGTAATTGGTTATTGAACATAGACATTAGTGAAGCAGAAGTGGGGCAAAAAATTAAGGTTGAAACTATAGTATTGGTAACCCAGCAATGAGTTTCAGAGTGCTGCATCACAGATGCCTAAGAATTTCTTTCTTATGATTAGTTTATATAAGAGGGAAATTAATTAATTCTTATATAATACATTTATATTTTGGTTTCAGTGGAATATCCTAACTGGTACAGGAAATATCTAACAGTAGTTACAAACAGATCTGTAAAAACTATGGAGATGAATGTCATTTTTCTGATAAGACTGTATAGGCTTTAACGTAATTGTGTAGATTGGAAATAATCATACAAACAAAGCAGCAATAAAATCATGTTTTTTCCTTTAGAAGTAATTGTTTATCCTTGATTTTAAAAATACATAATTAATCCCTTATCATTTCTTCCTCATCATACCTGCTGCATTAGAACAATAGGTTTCATTTATTAGCTTACCGAGATTTTCTAATTTGAACCTTCAAATTAGTTTGGTTTCATTAACAAGATTCTTTTAATGGTGATTGCTTCTCACTTCAACATATTTTTTAATGATTTTTTCTTTAATTTTAGAATAAAATTTCAGAATAGTACTGGGGTATACATGCTTTGGTTACATCATTTGTCTTTGTACATTTGCAGTCAAAGTTAGAAGTGTGCTGTCACCAAGAAAGTGTGCACTGTGCCAGTGAGGAGAGACTTACCCCACCCTCCTGCCTCCTTCCACCTCCTTGCTTCCTACTGAGTTTTACTTCCCTAAGTAACTAGTTTTGATCATCTAGTTCCAATTTAGTAGTAAGTAAACAGGGTGTTTGCTTTTCCATCCTTGTGATACTTCATGTAAAAGAATGGTCTCTAGTTCTATCCAGGATGTTACAAAAGATACTACATTACCTTTTTAAGGCTAGGTAGTAACTCCATGGTGTACATATAACACATTTTGCTAATCCACTCATGTATTGATGGGCACTTGGGTTGTTTACACTTCTTTGCAATTGTGGATTGTGTTGCTATAAACATTTGTGTGCAAGTGTCTTTTTGATGCAATGTCTTTTTATTTCCTATTGGGTAAATATCTAGTAGTGAGACTGTGGATCAAGCAGTTGGAGTGCTTTTAGCCCTTTGGGGTATCTCCATAGTACTTTCTACAGAGCAGTGTTTTTCAACCTTTTTTATCTCATGGTACACTTGAACCTATAGTGAAACTTGCAGGGCACACTTATATTGATAAAAAAAAAAAAAAGTGAAAAAAACACTGACTGTGCTTTGAATTTCCTTCAAAAGATAATTAATGATCTTTAAAATTTTCATGGCACACCTCTCATGTCAGGGCCTCTCACAGCACACCAGTATACTGTGGCTCACCAGTTGAAAATCATTCCTGTCAAAGTTATACTAGTTTGTAGTCCCACCAACAGTATAAGCTGAAAATCATATCAAAGACACATTACTTTTCACAGTAGCAACTAAGAAAGTAAAATACATAGGAATATATTAACCTAAAAAGGTTAAAGTCCTCAGTACAGAAAACTATGAAACACTGAAGAAAAAAATTGCGGAGAATTTAAAAAAGATGGAGAAATATATCATGCTCACAGATAGGCAGAATTCATGTGGTTAAAATGCTGTGCAATTAAAATATAAATGTCATTTTTTTTCAGATCTAGAAAAATAGTTCTACATTTTGTTCGGAACCAGAAAAGACCCTAAATAGCCAATGCAACCCTATATAATAAGAACAAAATAAGAGGCATCACTTTCCCAGACTTCAAGGTACACTATAAGGCTATAATAACTGAAACAGCATGGTACTGGCACAAAAAAACAAAGATAAAGACCTCTGAGCAGGGTATGGTGGCCAAGGAGGGCCGATCACCTAAGCTTACAAGTTTGAAACTAGCCTGAGCTTGAGTGAGATCCCATCTCTAAACATAGCTGAGTGTTTAGAGATGGGGTGTACATATAACACATTTTGTTAATCCACTCATGTATTGATGGGCACTTGGCTTGTTTACACTTCTTTGCAATTGTGGATTGTGCTGCTATAAACATTTGTGTGCAAGTGTCTTTTTGATGCAATGTCTTTTTATTTCCTATTGGGTAAATATCTAGTAGTGAGACTGTGGATCAAACAGTTGGAGTGTTTTTAGCCCTTTGGGGTATCTACATAGTACTTTCTACAGAGATGTATAGATGTGGTGGGCATCTATAGTCCCAAGTACTTGGGAGGTAGAGGTAAGAGAGTCACTTGAGCTCAAGAGTTTGAGGTTGCTGTGTGAGCTATCATGTCCAAGCACTCTACCCAGGGTGACAAAATGAGGCTTTGTCTCAAAAAAAAAAAAAAAAAAGAAAAAGAAAAAAGAAAGAAAGAAAGAAAGAAAAGTCCTCAGAATAGAGGACTTGGATATGAAACCATGATCAGTTTCCCATCTGATTTTTTATAAAGCAGATAAAATTATACACTGAGAAAAAGAATCCCTATTTAATAAATGGTGCTGGGAAAACTGGGTATCCACAGGTAAAAGACTAGAACAGGATAAAGATAAATGTTTGAAATTTACATTATTCTGGTTTGTCAGTTAACCAGAAAACATGCTGATATGATATAGGATGGCCTCTCAGATCTCTGGGATCTTAATAATATCATAGTCTTTCTTTCCCACTACCTAATTGCTTTGCTCTGCATCTCGTAAGTATTTGCTTGTTTGTAAATCTTAAAGCTTCCTTGAATGAGGGGAATAGATTTTTTTTTAAATATCTAATAATGGAGGCAGGGCTTACTCTCAGTTTGCAACGAAGGAGAACAGACTAAATGGAGACCCCACAAGGAAGAGAGTAAAGAGAGAATAGGCCCAGCATTTGTGGAAAGGACAGTAACATTAACTATTCTAGTTAAAATAAACATTAGGATATTGTAATGTTTTTGCTGACAAGAAAGTTAGTCAGGAAAAAGGTAGCTGTACCGCAGGGGAGGGGAGAGGACGGTAGAGGGGAAGGGATATCTTAATTCACCAAGAGTGGGAAGAAGTGAGCCAAGCCAGGGAGCTGTTGCTGGTAGGGCAAGAGGACTGAGGCCAAGAGCTCATTCCTGGAGTTTGAGAGGGCAAAGGACTCGCTCTTACAGTCCCTCTGTGCCTACAGGCCTCTGGCTTCTCCGTGGGCTGGGAAGTGGCTGGAGAGCACTTCCCAAAGATGCGCTTTATCTATCTGGTTTTTTTTTAATTAAATCATAGCTGTGTACATTAATGCAATCATGGGGTACAATGTGCTGGTTTTACATACAATTTGAAATATTTTCATCAAACTGGTCAACATAGCCTTCATGGCATTTTCTTAGGGATTGTGTTAAGTCATTTATATTCTACACTTAGTAAATTTCACATATACCCTTGTAAGATGCACCATAGGTGTGGTTCCACCAATTGCCCTCCCTCCACCCAGCCTCCCCCACCCTCTCCCCTTCCTTTCCCCTTTCCCCTTCTTCTTTGGCTATAATTGGGTTAAAGCTTTATCTATGTTTTAAAACAGAAATCTCTGGCTGCTTGGTGAGCATATGATCTTTAAAAAATATAATTAGACTTATGAAAGAGAGAGGATTAGAATTATACCAATTATACTTCTGCCTCATTCATTTTTTTTTTTAATGTTTTGGGCCAATTTTACTTAAATGTAGTTTATAAACTTCTATTTATTCTGACTTAAGAGCAAATAAAACCCCAGTACCTTTTATTTAGATTAAATACATTACATGTCAAATGTAACAATCCAATGTGAAAAAGAAATATTAAGAGAAAACAGAAATTTAGAAATAGTCTCTGTTAATACATTAATTTTAGTGTTTGAAACAGTTAAAGAATCCATTGAAATCATAAGATTGATAGTATAAAGGCATTTTGAATTGACTGGTGAATAAAGCTGCTTCACAGACAAAGAACAGAAATAAAAGTAGGAGAATTAAAACTTTTATAGAAGCTCAGTGCATTACTTTTTGTAGCCAGGTGGTATTTTTGAGAAATTACTTCTCTGCAAGAGAACGCAGCAAATAGAAAACAAAGTGAGATCATTTATGTCATGTTTGGAGAAGCACCAGTGAGTTCAAATAATTATCTGAGAATAATGAAAAATCTATCTAGTCAGGTTGTATTTTTTTCACTTCCACGTCAGAAGATGTGAGATTTATTCACATAAAATAAATTACATAGTAGATGAAATGATACTTTCAGCTACCACATAAGCGCAGCACACTTCTTATATATACTTTCATTCTTCGTAGTAAAAAGCCCTAGAAAATAATAAGTTCTAGTTATTAACCTTTCATTCTAGAAAATTACTTTTGATCAAGCGCTTTGGAATAAAAATTTTGGTGCACATTCAAACTCTTTAAACAGCTGTACAGCTTTGTGCAAATTATCTCAGCCTTCTAGCCTTTCCATCTCCACAAAGGAAATAATAATGATAATGATAATAATAATAATAATAATAATATCTACCACCTGAAATATTTTAGTGATTAAATAAAATAATGTTTCTAATATGCTATCACAATGCATAAATAACAAATGTTAGTTTTTCTAGTTGATTTGCTTATTATAAACATTGGAAGAAGAACATCAGGACAAAATGGTAATTAAAAATCATATCGCACTTTTGGTCTTAGTTTTCTTTAGGTTTCTGCAAAGTTCTAAACATTTTATTTTATAGTCTCTAAATTTAAAATAGTTTTATCATAATTCTATATCCTTGTCACAAAAATCATCATATTTTAAGTAGCTATGATTCAATGTTGTCATAAAATCTAAAGTAATATTAATTATCTAAATATCAAAACAATAGTAATAAATGTTTATCTTTTAATATACTTCCCTATTAAAAATATTGTGCATTCTCTCTGTCTGGTTAGGTTAGGAATAGCATTGAAAATGTATAACAACAAAACATTAAAAAAAGTAGCTCGTCACATTTATCGTTTTCTTTGTATTAAAAAGGAGGCGTGTTCAGGCCAACAGATGCCGCAGTTTTCTCCATTCCTTGTCCTTTCTACCTTTGTTCTCTTTCTTGTTGTAGCCACTGTTACTTAGACACCATTACAGGTTAAAGTTTCAGTTGGGGGCGGTGGTTCCTCTTTTCTAATCCATTTCTTCTGCAACTGTGGCCTATGGACACCCACGCCTGTCCTTAAACTGATTGCTACCAGATCATGAGAAGTTAACTACAAAGAAATGAAAACAAATGTGTCAATTTAACATCATCATAAAGTATATTTACATTTTCAGTGGCCTCCTCTGCATGAACATGAAGTAGACCAATTTGCATATAGTTTGCATATGGTCCTACTACATGTGGCCACAAGTATTATACTTCTTTGTGAAACAAATTGAAGTTTATAGAAAAGTCGCATGGGCCCTGCACAATGGCCTACCCTTATAATCCCAGCACTCTGGGAGCTGAGGCAGGAAGATCTCTTGAGCTCAAGAGTGAGACCTCATGTCTACTAAAAATAGAAAAACTAGCCAGGCATTGTGATGGGTGCCTGTTATCCCAGATACTCGGGAGGCTGAGGTAGAAGGATCACTTGAACCCACACATTTGAGGTTAGTGTGAGCTACGCTAATGGCAGGGCACTCTAATCTGAGCAACAGAGTGAAATTGTGTTTCAAAAAAAAAAAAAAAGGAGAAAGAAAAGTTACAAGAATAATATAGAAGACCTTGTTAGACTGGTGGCCAGAAACTCCATTTATTTTCCTGCAATTGCAGCACAAATATACAACCTGGGGTGACATTTCATCCACTGGCATGTGGTTTCTCTAGTCTGAATTTAGAAATCTTGAGTCTTTCAACGCTCTTAACACATTTTATAAGATTTATCTGCAATAATTTTCTAGAATGTTAATTAATCACTAGGCACAGGTACTATTATACAAATAGTAGTCCTATCTGGCAGGACTGCCACAAAAACCACACTTCTCCCTGTGTCTTAACAGATGGTGCCAGATACGGACTTGTCCTACTACTGGTAATGTTAAATTTAATTATTTGATTTTTTTGATTCCTAAACCTTTTTATTATGAGGTTATATTTTTTTCCTTTGTAATTAAGGAATAATTTGTATAGACATGATTTACAATTATATAAATATTGTTTCTCATTCCATCTTAGCACCCACTGCGGTTTTTGCCCTAATGAATTATTGCTGAGAAGATTGCCAAAATATTTTCTCCTGTTTACTCTATTCTTTCTACATCATTTTTACTAAATGAAATTAGTAAAATTACTAAAATCCATTTAGTAAAATGGATTTTACTAAACTGAAAAAGAACATTATTTCACCCTGTTTTTAAAATGTATGCATTAATGTATACCAGCATGGACTTACGATTGTTTATTTTGTTGACTAGATTATGAGATTTCATTATCAGTATTCACTTTGATGCTAAAATTACCTCAAATCTGCCCAGTGAAGAGCCCAGGGCAGACCATTGCCTGTGTCTTCAGGGCACTCATCATTTGTGAGCACTTCCTTATCTTAAATTCACCATAAAATTGTTCAGGCTTATCCTACATTTTTCCTACCCAGGCTGTGGAATTAGCCAGTTTTCCAAGGAACTCGGATTGTTTCTGAGGAGACGATATTCAGAAAGTAATATCTGCACACCAGATTTGCCCATTGCTGTCCTCATGCCAGCATCCTCACAGGTATCCATAAGTGCATATCTACATGCATGATTGATATGTATGTTTGTATGTGTGTACGTATATGATTTATATACACATGTACGCACACACGCATGTTTTCACATGGGTACTTCTAGTTCTAGTGCAATATCACAAAGTTCCTTCCAGATTGCTCTCTTTTTTATGTCTGTACCTCCCTTCTCTGTCAGTAAGAGACTAGGGTTCCATTAGCCTCAGTGTATTTGCTTAATCTCCTGTATTTAGCCAGTCTCCTCACAGTGTCAGCCTGCCCCTTTCCACACTGCTGTGAAGCCATTCTTAGCAGGCCACCACCGCTGGCTGCCCCCTATTCAGCCTCACTTGTCTCTCTGAGGTCATCCTCAGGGGCACTGCCATCCTCTGGGACCGCCATCCTCCTACCCTCAAGCTGTCACCACCTGGAGTTGGCCTGCTCAGTGACTCTTAGACTGAACTGAGAAGGAAGAGAGGGAGGAGCAAGGGAAGAAAGGAAGGAGGGAAGAATACAACTAACAAAGAACAGAATCAAATGACAAAGGAAGGGAAGAGGAAAGGGTAACGTGATAGTTGTAGGTTAGTTTATCAATTAGAAAGAGAGGGCAGTGCCTGTGGCTCAAAGGAATAAGGCTCAAAGGAATAACCCACCATATGCCAGAGGTGGTGGGTTCAAACCCAGCCCTGGCCAAAAAAAAATTAATAAAAATAAAAATAAAAAAGAAAGAGAAAGGTACTATATGTAAAAATAAGAGAAGATATAGGATGTTTACTTTATAACTTAACAACAGTTAAAATCATTTTAATTTTCTTCAAATGTACAACTCAATATATTAACACATTAAAAATACCTTTTTATTTACATTTAACTATAATCTACAGATGGCCAACGGTACTCATTTTATTTTTAGTCAATAAAAGTTATATATTTTATAGTGATAGCAAATTAATAATTGACAATGGAAGAGATT
>CAUYQV010131599.1:0-36693 GCA_963574575.1 Galagoides demidoff
GTTGATACAATGATTAACCGAATGATGTGAAAGTTATGTTAACCAGCTTGATGAAGGTGTTTCAAATTGTATATGAAACAGCACAATGTACCCCATGTTTGCATCAATGTACACAGAAATCAATTAATAAAAAAAAAAAAATTGACTCCTAAGAATTTTGGGTTTTGGTTGGTGCCCGTAGCTCAGTGGTTAAGGCACCAGCCACATAGACCGAGGTTAGCAGGTTCAAACCCGGCTTGGGCCAGCTAAAACAACAATGACAATTGCAACAACAACAACAACAAAAGAATTTTGGGTTTTCTAATCCATGATCATGATTTATTTATCCTTTTATTTAAGTCTTCTTTCATTTCTCCCATTAATATTTTGTAGGTTTTGACTTACAGATCTTGGGTAGTTCAAAAATCTTACAGAAGTATGTCATAGTTTGTTCAATTATAAGCATTCTTGTTTTTAGTAACTTCCGATTATTTGCTAGTATATAGAAGGACAGTTTGGTTTTTGGCATATTCTATACATAGCCTTGCTAATTTCACTTATAAGTTCTGTCATTTTCTCTCGTAAAATACTTAAGACTCATTTACGTAGATGAGCATGTCACCTATGAATAAAGATGATTTTATTCTTGCTTCCCAACTTGTACATGTCCATGCATTTCATTTCTTTGTCTCGCCTCTTTGCAGTGCCTAGAACGTTGCGTATGAGGTCGGATGGAGGTGCTGAGAGCAGGTGTCCCTGCCTGGGCCTTCATCTCACGGGCACGTTCAGTCTTCCGATATTAGTCCGATATTAGGTGTGAGTTTTTCATGGGTGTCCGTTATCATGTTGAGCACGTTACCTTTTATTCCTAGTCTGAATCTTTAATTAGTATTGAATTTTAATAATTTTTTAAATATATTGAGGTGATAGTAGGTTTTTTTTGCTTTAGCCTGTGTGCCATTCGTTATCCTCTAGGAAAGCTCACAAGACAGGAGATGTGCAACCGATTTATCGAGGGAAATGTTTGTTAAAGGCAAAGGTCAGCAGAAATGGTGAGGTTAGGAAGGCCCTGAGCCCACAGCGCAAGGCTGACCGCTGTGAAGGGTGAAGGGAGGGAGAGAGGGTTCAGCAGAGAAGCTGCAGTCTGCAGTGCAGCCCTGAGAAATTCTCAGGTAGGCCAAGGGGGCAGAGTAAGTGCTGCTTGTTAGAAGTGTCCTGTGTCTAGCAGAAAGGGCCCACCTAGTAGCCCACCCTACTGAATCATTTGCCGAGAGCAGCCTGGGTCCAGTGTGGTTTCAGCATGAACGCTGCGGTGAATCTGGAGTGTGTGGGGTGCTGGCCGTCAGCCATCCAGGTCACATCAACAGGTGCTCTTGAAGGGACAGCTGACCAACACCCCTCCATGGCTGCCAGAGTCTGCTAATCCAGCAGATGGCACTGGTTGGTTTGCAGATGTTAAACCAATCCTCTCTGCCCAGGATAAATCTCACTTCATTATCATATGTACATATTTTAAGAAAGGAAAACAACTGTATTAAAACTGTAATACTCAATATACACTGATAACAAAAGATGAATACAGCTCACGTTGAGCCCCACTTGTAATTGCAGAAGTCAAATGTGATTTAAGTATCACAAATTTAATGTAGCTTTTTCTTTTTAAAAACGTATACCCATTTTAGGAGAAAAATCTATCCTATTCGTGCCTGTTGTATGGTGATGCCATCTTCATCACACCACACGTTGCTACCATAATTTAATTCAATTTTCAAAGTAAGACATAGATAACATCACTTAATACAGGTATACATTTTTTTGGCACCCCGGTGTATGTGTCCACACATACCTACCTATATATTACTTATGCATATACAGTGGTTGAAGACGTTTTTTCCCCGTAATGACTGTGGTTTGGGAATAAGGTTAATACTGACCTCACACAATGAGTTAGGAAGTGTTTCCTTTCCTTCCATTTGCTGAAAAACATGGTACGAAATTATATTATTTATTATTTGTTACAATTATTTAATATTTACAATCATTTAATCTTTAATATAATTATTCTATGCTTGATAGAATTAACTAGTGAGACCATTTTTGCCTGGGCATTTTTGATGAAGGTTTTAAACTATAAATACAATTACTTTAATGGTTATAGTACTGTTCAGGTTGCCAATTTGATATTGGGTACGTATGGGTGGTTTGTGGTGCTTAGTGCTTGGGTTTCTGTGTGTTCAGTTGTTCACGTGTTTGTTTTTCTCTCCAGTTCACTATGTGACTGTCTGTAATTTATATATGTGAATCATTTCTATCTTTTCATGTGTGTTCTAATCCTCTGAGAACAGTATATTTTTATTTCCCCCCTCCTGGACTGTCTGCTATTGTTGTCAGTATTTTATTTATATGTAGGATAAAAGCCTCACAATATATTGTTACTGTTTTAAATGATTAATTATCTTTTAAAGATATTTTTAAACTGATAATACAGTTTTATATTTAACTACATACTTTCTGTCTCTGGTGCTTTTCATTCACTTACGTAGACTGAAATTTTTATCTAATATTTTTTTCTGTTAGAAAGACGTCCATGAGAAGTTTTATAGTGCAAATCTGTAGGCAGTGAAGTCTCTCAACTTTTATTAGTTTCAGTAAGTCTTTATCTTGCTTTCTTTTTGGTGATTTATTTGTTTATTCTTTTATTTATTTATTTACTGGATAGGGAATTCTGCACCCACAGTTTTTCTTTCAGAATGTTACAGGTGACATTCTGTTGTATCAGGGCTGGATGGTGAAGTCTGTTGTCATTTCTATATTAATTTGTTTATAATATTAACTCTGGTTCTTTAAGTATTTTTAATTTAAAATTTTTAATTACTATGGATACATAATAGTTGTATATCTTTTTAAGTTATGTGTTTAAGAGTTTGATACAATGTAAATTAGTCAAATCTGGGTAACTGGGGTATCTATCACCTGAGGCATTTATCATTTCTTTGGGTTAGTAACATCTAATATCACTCTTTTAGTTTAAATTAAAACAATACCCTAAGCTGGGTACGGTGGCTCACATCTGTAATCCTAGCACTCTGGGAGGCTGAGGCAGGACAATCACTTGACCACAGGAGTTTGTGGACCAACCTGAGGAAGAGAAAGATAATATCTCTACTAAAAATAGAAAAAGTAGCTGAATTTAATGACATATGCCTGTGGTCCCCACTTCTCGGTTAGCTGAGGTGAAAGGATCACTTAAACCCCCAAGTTTGAGATTGCTGTGAGCAAGGATGATGCCCTGGCACTCTAGCTGGGGGAGAAAAGTAAGACTCTGTCTCAAAAAATGTATATACCCTAGCTTATTGTCAATTGTAGTCATTTGCTGTACTATCAAATGTTGTTTATTCTATTTATGTGAAATTATCTAACTACTTTGCACCCATTAAACCCATTTACTCTCCCCACTTACTCCACCACCCTTCCCAACCTCTGGGAACCATCATCCTACTTTCTGTCTCCAGGAGACAATTGTTCTGAATATTAATTTCCCACATAAGAGTAAGAACATATGAGATTTGTCTTTCTGTTGTTGTCTAATTTCATGTGACATAAAGTTCCATCCATGTTATTTCGAAGGGCAGAATTGCATTCCTTTTGCAGCAATATAATATTCCATTGTGCACTTTCCACCATTCCTTTACCCATTCGTGGATGGGATGGACACTTAGGTTGACCTCAAGTCTTGGTGATTGTGAATAGCACTGCAGGAGACACAGGAGTGCAGAGATCTTTTCAATACACCAAATTCCCTTCCTTTGACCCTATACTTAGCAATGGGATTACTGGGTCATATGATAGTTCTACTTTCAGTTTTTTGAGAAATCTCCTTGCTGTTCTCCATAGCCACTGCACTAATTCACATTCCCACCAGCAGTGCCCCAGGGTTCCCCTTTCTGCACTTCCTCACTAGCATTTGTTATTGCCTGTATTTTTGATAAAAGCCATTTTAACCAGGATGATATATTTCATTGAAGTTTCGATTAGAATTTCTCTGATGACCAATAATGTTGAATGTATTTCTGTTTGTTGACCATACAGAAATGAGAAATGTCTATTCAGATTCTTTGCTATTTTTAATCAGACTGTTTAATCTTATTTCCTGTTGAATTGCTGGAGCTCCTCATGTATTCTGGGTATTAATCCCTTGTCAGATGGGCAGTTTGCAAATATTTTCTCCCATTCTGTGGCTTGTTTCTTCATTTTGTTGATTGTTTTTTTTTGCTGTGCAGAAGCTTTTTACCTTCATGTGATCCCATTTGTCCCATTTTGCTTTGGTTGCCTGTGCTTTTGGGGTATTACTCAAAAAGTCCTTGCCTAGACCATTGTCCTAAAGCATTTTACCCAACAATTTCTTCTAGTAGTTCCATAGTATTAGTTTCAGATTTAGGCCTGTAATCTATTTTTATTTCATTTTTATATAAGGAGAGAGACAAGGGTCTAGTTTCATTCTCCTGCATGTGGATATCCAGTTTTCCCAGCACCATTTATTGAAGAGACTGCCTTTCTCACTGTGTGCTCTTGGAAACTTTGTCAAAGATAAGTTCAGTATATGTGTAGACTTATTTCTGGGTTCCCCATTCTGTTCCATTGGTCTGTGTGTCTCATTTTACTTCAGTACCATGCTGTTTTGTTTACTACAGCTCTGTAGTATAATTTGAATTCAAATCATGTGATTCCTCCATTTTTGTTCTTATTGCTTAGGATGGCTTTGTTTATTCTGCGTCTTTTGTGGTTCTATATATATTTTAGAATTATTTTTTTCTATTTCTACAAAGAATGTCATTGGTGTTTTCATGGGGGTTGTATTGAATCTATAGATGGCTTTGGGTAGTATGGATATTTTAACAATATTGACTCTCCCAATCTGAGTATGGAATAGCTTTCCACTTTTTTTAATGTTCTCTTCAACTTCTTTCATCAATTTTTTAGATTTTTCACTATATAGACCTTTCAATTCTGTGGTTAAAGTTATTCCTGGGTATTTTATTTCATTTGTAGTTAGTAGTTATTATAAATGGAATTTTCTTGGTTTCCTTTTCAGATTGATTATTCTTGGCATATAGCAATGCTACCAATTTTTGCATATTGATTTTGTATCCTGCAACTTTACTGAACTTGTTTATCAGTTCTAGCATGTTTTTTTTAATAGAATCTTTAGGTTTTTCTACATGTAAGATTATATTGTCTGCAGACAAAGATAATTTGATTTCTTCTTTTCCAACTTGGATGCCCTTTACTTATTTCTCTTTTCCGACTCTGGTACTTTATTGAATAGCATAGTGGAGTGGGCATCCTTATCTTGTTCCAGATCTTAGACGAAAGACTTAAAATGTTTTCCCCATTCACTATGACATTAGATGTCACATAGGGCTTTTATTATGTTGAGGTAAGTTCCTTCTACACCCAGGTTTGTGGTGAGTTTTTATCATAAAGAGATGTTAAAATTTATTGAATGCTTTTTCATCCCAAATTAAATGATCATATAGTTTTTGTCCTTTGTTCTGTTGGTATGGTGTATCACACTGATTGATTTGGATATGTTGAACCATCCTTGCATCCCTGAGTGAATTCTGTTTGATCATAATAACATTTTTAATGTGTTATTGAATTCAGTTTGCTAGAATTTTGTTGAGGATTTCTGTGTCTAAATTAACCAGAGATAATGGTTTATACTTTAATTTTTTGTTGTGTTTTTATGTGCTTTTAGTATCAAGGTGATATAGACCTCGTAGAATGAGTTTGAGAATGTTCCTTTCTCCTCGAATTTTTGGAATAGTTTAAGTAGGATTGGTATAATACTAGTTCTTCTTTGAATGCTTGGTAGAATTCTACAGTAAACCCTTCAATTCAGTACTGGGCTTTACTTTGATAGGTTGCTTTTTGTCTGACTCCAGAGGAAAGGGTTCCTATCCTGGCCAACCTAAATGATCCCTACACAGACACCAGCCGAACTCTATCCAGTGCTGTTCTCCTGTACCAGGGTGGCCCTGAGTTTCAGTGCAAAGCCCCACAGTCTCTTCACTCTCCCTCCCCCGGCACACAGATGGTCTCTCTACTCAGCGAGTGGGCAGGGTACTGTGAGGGGGATGGGTGAGAGGTGGCATGATCAATGCAGCACTGTCTTTTCTGCCCTCTCCTCTACCTTTTTCCTTGATATAGTGGTAAAACCAGGTACTATGATCACTCGTCTGATTTTGGCTTGCTTGCATGGATAGTTTTTCAATTTAGTGTTGGTACAGAGGAAGGAGCCCTGGGGTGTCCTGTCTGTCTTTCTCTGTCCCTCTGTCTCCTGCCCCCCTTTACATGCTGTCTCTGTGTTGCCATCTCTGCAACGTTGTAATGGTGTGTCCTGGTGCTGCCTTCCTCATGTGTCTTTGCCTTTAAATTAATTGTACTTTTTGGATCTGTGGCTTTATAGTTTCGTCAAATGGGAATGATTTCTTTTAGTACTCCCCTTTCAAATAGGTTTTCTTCAAATATTTTTATTTTCTGTTCCATCTCTGCTTTCCTCTAAAGGAGTCCTACGTCTCCTACATCTCCAACTGTATGAACTCTCCCCTTCTTAGTATTAGGTACCTCAGGTCACTGATTCCTTGTTTGGTTGTATAGTTTTTTGTTTGTTTGTTTGTTTGTTGACACAGAGTCTCACTTTGTTGCCCTCGGTAGAATGCCGTGTCATCACACAGCTCATGGCAACCTCCAACTCCTGGTCTTAGGCGACTGATTCTCTTGCATCAGCCTTCCCCTGAGTAGCTGGGACTACAGGCACCCGCCTCAACACCCAACTATTTTTTTGTTGCAGTTTGGCCAGGGCTGGGTTCAAACCTGCCACCCTTGGTATATGGGGCCTGCACCCTACCCACTGAGCCGCAGATGTGTGTTGCCCCCATTTTGTATAGTTTTTATTGATATTTTTGAGTGTGCCAGTGCCTTTTCCTGTATTGCCGAATCTACTAATAATACCATCTAGTGATACTTCTTTATTTTAGATATTGACTGTCTCATATCCTGAAATTTTACTTGGGTAGAATTTATATCTTCTGTTCCTTTCCTCTAACCTCATCCTTTCTCTATGTTCCTGGACAAATGGCACATATATAGGTTTTTTTTTTTTTTAATTTCCTTGTCTGTTAATTCTATTCTCTATGTCATTTATTTATTTCTCTTGGACTATTTCTGTGGACTGATATTTCTGTACACACACACATACACACACCTTGACATGTTTAGTAATCTTTTCATTGGATGCCAGACATTTTATGTGGTTGGGTACTGGGGTTTTCAATTTTCTCTTAATATTGTTGGACTCTTTACTGGGGTACACTTGAGTTATTTGAGTTCATGGGGTTCTTGTTTGTGCAGTTCCAGCCTGCAGGTGATTTGGCTCATTTAATAAGTCAAAATAAATACATCTCTCTGGTCCTCACTTGATTCCTCGTGTCTCAGACTCTGTTGCCTGGTGGGCACAGAAGCCACCCCCAGCTCTCTGCCTGCCCCCCTCTATTGGTTCTTGCCCCAGTTCAGCCAAATAGTGCTCAACAAAAGACTTGGAGGCCCCTGTGCATAATTCAGGATCTGTCCTTCTCTTAGTACATCATCTTCTGCTAGTAGTTTTTGCTATAAATATTAGCTTCTTGTCTCCTTAAACTTGAAACTCTGTTCTCAACTCAGAGGAGAGACCATCAGGCTGGTTGGGTTATTTCTCCCTTCCCTGTGGCTGGGGACCTCTCTCCAGGCTAGGGAAAAGAAAGATATGACCTTGTTTGTTTTCCTTATTCAGGAGTCACCATCTGTTTACCAAATCTATAAATCACTGTTTCATATATTTTATCCATTACTTAAGTTTTTTAAGATGAGAGGGTAAAGATACTTTGTTCATCAATCAAAGCCGAATGTGGAAGTGATTATTATGTAAATTTAACGTATTTGTTTTAAAAAATACAAATAATACCCTTGTGAAACAGTTTAATACTCAAGCTATCAGTATGTAGGAACTAAAAGTATTGCCAATATTTACTGTGAAATTATTTATGACCGGACATTTAGAGGCAGTTTTTAAAATACACCCTGAAGTATTTAAGTTACTCTTTAGACTTAATCTGTTTTTGTTGTTGTTGTTATCCTATCAACCTTAATACTGGGCCATGGAACTTTTATTCAAAGAAATATTTAGTTATTTCTTAGTGGAAATAGAACCACACATCACCTAAACACCTAAATCTTTCAGAGGGTAATACTCTAATCCCATTCATAACTCAGTGACAACGGACTGTTCTGAAATTGCTATCTTTTAGAGAATGAGTGCTTCACTCACCAGAGCCACACCAGCCGAGAACCTGAGTCATGTCATTTAAAATTATGGTTGACATCACTAGACCCGCAGTGACTGCCACACGCAGGAATAAGCACTTCCAGGAGGCATCGGTCTGGTCGTGTTACAGACGGTGGTTCTGAACCAGCTCTCAGTAGGAATAAACAGGCTCAGGGAGGGACAACGCAGAGCAGGCTGCAGGCCTCCAGGAAGGGCTGAACTAAATCTTAGGGTCAAAGAAACTTCCTACGAGAACTAACGCCAACTTAGGACTGGTGAATATCCATGTTGTGCCAGAAGTATAAGGCCTGTCTCCAGTGGTCAGTGTTGCTCTTCAATGCGTCCCAAACCTGAACACCATGGCCAGCTACCCTCTGTCATCCCCACTCTCAGCCTCACATTTTTTCCCTCTAAAGAGCTCAAATTCAGAATTTCCTTTCCTATTATTTATAAATAGCTTTTCAATATCTAAAACCTCAGTGTTCCCACTGTATTGTTTTAATCCTATCACGATCTGTCTTACTAGCTTATCTTAAATTCCAGCTTGTTTTTTTAGTATCCTTTCCATCTGGCCTATGGGTTAGAGCAAGTCACAGATCATCCAGATGCGAGCAGTGGGGGGAAAGGGTCCCTGCCACTTGAATGTAGGATTCAGGGCAAAGGAGCGTCCCAGATGGACTGTTGATACCAAGAGACCTGATTTACATGTATGTTTTAATGGACATTCTAAATAAAAATTCTATATATTTATGGCATATAGTATCCTGTTCTGAAATATGTATGCCTTATGGAATCAACCTAATTAGAAATATATGACCTCACATCTTATCATATTTGTGATGAAAGCACTTAAAATCTATTCTTAGTGACTTTCAAAACATTGTCATTAATTATGGCCACTACATTGGACAATTCGTCTCTCAAGCTTATTCCCCCAGGCTCCTTCCCTGCAGCCACAGCTACTCACTATTCTACCCTTTGTTTCTATGAATTTAACTTTCTAGATTCCAGATGAGTGAGATAGATAATGCAATCAATATTCACTTTTCTCTGTCTGCTGTATTTTATTTAGTATAATGTCTTTCAGGTTCACCCATGTTGTTGCAAATGCCAGGATTTTATTGCTTTGTAGGTTTGAGTAATATTGCATTGTGTGTGCTACACATCTTCATTATTCAGGCGTCCTTTCATGGACACATGGGCTGACTCCGCTCTTGGTGGTGTGGACAGTGCTGCCGTGAATGTGGAAGAGGTGCAGACAGCTCTTTGACTTGCTGATGTCATTTCATTCGGATCTGCGTCTACTTGGGGGGCTGCTGGATCCTATGGCAGTTCTATCTTTAGTTTTCTGAGGAGATTCCACACTGTTTTCTGACTGTGCTAATGTACGTTCCCACCAACAGTGCACAGGGGACCTTGCCTTTACATCTTCACCAGCTCTGGTCAGCATCCGTTTCATTCATACTTGCCATTCTAACAGGTATGAGACCATAGCTCAGTGTGGTTTTAATTTGCATTTCTCTGACCATTAATTTTGAGTTTTTTATTCCATACCTGTTGGCCATCTGGGTGTCTTCTTTTGCAAAATGTCTATTCAGGATTTTTGACCATTTTTAATTAGGTTATTGTTTTCTTGTTACTGAGTTGTTTGAGTTACTTGTGTATTTTGGATATGTATTCCTTGTCAGCTGTATGATCTGCAGACATCTTCCTCCATTTACTGGGTTGTCTCTTCATTCTGTTGACTGTTTCCTTTGATGTACAGAAGATTTTTAATTTTATATAATCCCATTTGTGTATGTTTGCTTTTGAGGTCTTATTTTAAAAATCTTTGCTCATACCAATACGTGAAGCTTTTTTATTGAGGTCCATTTTTAGCATGTATCACTAATGTTACCCCAAGATGACACCAGTGATTATGATGTTAAGTCTTGATAAATAGCATAGCTTCTAAATTTATACATGAATCATACACACACACACACACACATATATACATATATATAGGGTGGACATAAAGTTCATGTGCGGTTTAAAATACTTTAATGTAGTTAATTGCACATGTCCACTCTGTCTCAGAAGCATAAGATGGTAAGATGGCTCTTATGATCCAAGTTAAATGGGTAAATGGCCCATTCTCCTAGAATCTACCTGGCTCAGTACTCTCAGAAAATTTGACATCACTCAGTCTTTTTAGTAGACTACCTCCACTATCAGATTCTCAGCTCCTGGGAGGGAGACCTGGGCTCTGACCTGTTCACTTGGGTGTCTCCAACATTTTCACCTCTTGCAGACAGGAGCTGGCTGTTCACTGAAGGATACGGAACAGCTGAATGTTAATAAAGCATATTTTCTGTTGAACCAAATTACACCCTTGCTGTTACCACAATAGTTCTTTTTATATTTCCTAGGTCCTAGATCTTCTAGGTCTATGAATATAATGTGTATGCATGAATAAAATATTTTTCAAATGCAGCTGAGATTGTGTCTGTTTCCCCCATATCACGTCCTTCCGTCTCTGTGAGGCAAGAGTGTTGCTGTCCTCCTGTGCTTCTGAAGGGCCACTGTGAGGCTTGATGCAAAGCTTCCCTTGTTCCAAATGACAGGCATGAAACAGCATCCTGTTCAAGGACTTCATTGTGCCACGTAAAAGAAGTGTGCCTGGGTGCACTGGATATGCCTGTGGACATCAGGACTGTCACGTGCTAGGCAAGATGATCCAGGATCTGAAACAAAGTGGAAATAAGTACAAAGCAAACATTGCCAGGATTGCCGGTGGAAAGACTTTCCAGATGGTTAAAGCACAGAGAACCGCGACAGGGCGGCCGTGCCCTCCTCCGTCCACTAGTCGCTTTCTGACCTCTGGCACAGAACCTGGTATATGATGGATGCTATCTGTTAAATGGAGTTTAAACAATGTTAGGACTTTCTGAAGAAGATACCTAAAACTTGAATGATTCTCTTTGCTTTTTTTTGTTCAAATTAAGCACAGTTCATAGAGCATATTTCTAGAGACACGGCAGGTACCTGGAAAATCTGTGACATGTTGCGGGCCCTGTGCTGTATTGAAGAAGCACCGTGTTTCCAAGGAAACCATCTTAGCCTCCTGCCCGACATTGGTCTTCTGTCCTCAGGAGGCCGTGTGAGCACACAGCTGTTTCTGACTCATTAAGAGACTGGGTCTTGGGAGCTCATTTGCAAAATTTTACTCTGATGTCACAAATTCCATCTAAAATCTTTAACAGATGTCCTATCTTCGACTCTGAAAAATTAGGATGAATTTGGTGTCTTATCTCTTTCATTTTGCTATTTACCCACATTTCCAGAATATTGTGCTACTGTAACACGCTTTGCCACGGGGTTTTGTTTATGCCACAGACAAATCTCTTCGAAATTAACCCTCAGCGAGATGGTTGTTAAAGGATGCATTATGAACTTGCATTTGTAAAAGATGAGTAAAGTATACCATACGATATAGGTGTGAAGTAAGAGAGAGTCAACAAGAGAAATGGGCTTGTTCTTCAAGAAGTTTTTCTCAGAAGTTTTCACTCGCTTAGTAAGGGAATCGAAGCAGATCATCTGTGAAAGTCACTTGGCTGGTCGAGCAGCTCAACGCGTTGGAGCTGTGATCATGATCATGATGATGTATATTACAAAACAGATATGCCTGGATTTCATGTAATTTTCTCAGATTTTTATTAGTCAAATGTTCTGAGCACTTAAAACTTAACTGCTAATTGCTTGAAAAATGTTCACAGACACATCCAACACTCATCAACATGCCCTCGTCAGCAGACTCACTTGAGACTGTTTTTCATCTAGAGTTCGGTGTAAACGCCCACTGGAAGTATCCATTCTTATCTTCATAAAATTTAGAAGTATGTTCCCCAGAACAGGGAAATTCAGAGATAAGAAAAGAAAATCAACAGTAGCAGATGTTGTTACTTTGTTTCTCAAGCCACTTCAGACACAAACAAAAAGAATGGATCCATCATTGTACCTGCCGCTGAAGGACAGTCAGAGGTTTATGTGGGTCAGTGTTTATAAGGAACTGAGAACATGCTTGTCACTACTACCTCTATGTAAATGCTTGTTAAATAAAAATGAATAAGGTAAACAGCTTCTAACAGAACAGTGACAGCTATTGGTCGAGTACATTTCTGGGCAGGCAAGTAAGGCTTATACAACTCTTGAAAACCTCAAGAGATTCAGTACGAGCAAGCTCAGGATTTCAATGGACCTTCTCCGTAAATATCCCATTTCTCAAGCAGTGAAATATAAAGACTTTTATAAAGTCATCCAGCAGGTACACAGGAATAGACAACAATCTCGCCCCTCCAGTTTAAGTAGATGGGTTCCAAAAAGAGTTTCAAGCCTGTTGAGGAACTAGGCATGACTCAGTTTTAGGACAGAAACCCCTTTGCAGTCACACCCCACAAAGCGATGCTAATTGTCTTTGGACTTCTGTTTAGCTGAATAAGGGTTTGTATGGGAGATCCGAGGATAGAAAACCGCCTCCCCTTAGAAGAGACCTGTCCTCCTGGCAGACGCAGAGCACAGACGTTGGAGATTTACTTTAAGTCCAGCTCCAGCTGTGTGACTGTGAGCAAGTTATCTACCAGTTTATGCATGGGCTGGGGAAATGGGAGTATTTGGACATTTTAGGGAAAGGAAATGAGCAGTGAGAATGAGCACCGGGGAGAAGATGCAGGGTGTGTCAGGAACCATTTGGGGTGACCTGTGAAAGGGCATAGGCTTTAATTAGGACTTGCAACACGGTCAAGCTTCAAATGACCGTGACCTTCAGAATAACCATGTGTACTTTCCTCTGAGGCACCGAAGAACCCATTAAAGCTGGGTCACTTCTTAAAATGTCTGAATCAGAGTAACAAGTCACCTAAGAGTATGTGAATGCCCAGAGGGCAAAGATACTGGGGTTGCAGAGCCACTGACAGTCAGAGTGGGGATAGTAGCAGCGGGGTTGACAGTGATGGTAATAGCAGTAGTAGTGGTGACTGGTAGCAGCAACTATACCAGTACTAGTAATAGTAGTGGTAATAGAGGTAGCAGTGGTAGGGGCGTAAGCGGTAGTGATGATGGTGAGTAGTAACTAACCCTAATGGTAGTAGCAGTACTAGCAGTGGTAACAGCGCTAGTGGTAGGTAGGTGAATGAGGGCCCGTCACTCACCAGCATTGTCCTGGGCCGGGGCGTGGTCTTTCTTGGTGAGCCCTGGGATGGAGCCAATGCACCTGTCACGTGGTCGCTGCCGTGCACGCCGCTGGCCACCTGAGGGCGCCCTCATGCTCAGATGAAACCAGCCCACCTTTGCTTTGGGAAACCCTCGTTACAGTGGGTATTAATGAACACTAAATTTGATCTAATTAAATGTCTCAAATTCCCAAGGTTAGACTTTTCTGGAAGTTTGGCAAGACTGTGGAGAATCCCCTTCATCTCCTATCCGTGTGGTTGATATTCAGTGAAATTTTGTTGTGCTATCTTCACATTGAAACATCTTTTTAGCACATTTTTGTGAAATGTGTATATATTTTGGAATTTGATTTAGAGTTCTTCTGGTGAGGTGTGGAGGCAATGAAGACGAGGTCAACAGAATCTGTGTATGTATTAAGTTAAAATGTAAAATTGTAAATGTCACGTTGGTGAAGGGAGCTGATGCTGTCAGCGCTGCTTGGTGGGCACCCTGGAGCTGGAGGCCTCTGTGGGGCAGCTTCCCTCCCTCTAATGGCTTAGAAGGGGCTTAGGAGAGAGAGCTGGTAATGGGATTTGACATTCCAAACTGATGGCTGATGGGGTGTGAGGGCCGTGGCAGGGTGTGACTTGGGGGCTTTTAATAAGGCAAATACACCATCAGGCCACCCAATCCCACTGTTACTGCCAATATCTCCCCACCCATGCACTCACCAAAAGGGCCCTAGAGCAAAAGCCAAAGAAAATAATTTTAAAATGAACTGCAAACACAAAGAAGGTTTAAGAGATTTTGTCCGTGGAGACTGATTCCTTTATAAAATTGCTTTAATATCCATTTTCTCTATGTTCATTAATACAAAGAGAAAAGAAAACTAATAGAAAGGTCTCAATGCTTCAAACAAGAAAGCAAAGACAAATTCCTCCCAAAGGCCATCGTGGAGCCTATGCACGAATCTCCAGATTGTATTCTGAAGCCCATTGTAACAAATTCCAGCCTTCCTAAAAGAGTGAATTTACAAATTGTTCCCAAAGACACTGAAATTTGGGATCTAAAAAAATCCAGAAGGAAAGTAAAAATAGACCTGACCTTTGAAGATAGAAATTTCTTGTCTTCAAATTTGACTTTCATTTTTTTCTTTAAAATTAAAATAAAAAAGAATACCCCAGAATATCCTTTTCTCAAGTTAAAAATACAGAGGCACATCACATTATTTTTGGAACCAGCTAAGAAAAGAAAGGGAGGAGGAAATTCAAATATCATATATTATCGTTCTTAGTGGAGTTTTCATAAAAATCTTGCAAATGTTTTGGCAAATTAAACTAACAGAGGCCAATATATCTGTATCAGTTATAATAATGGGCATTGTTTGACTACTCAAATAATGATGTTTAAAAAATCACCTAATTCCACTTTAACTTTCTTTTAAAATTTCCTTAGGGTCCTCTTGGAAAATATTTCATGTGCATTAAAGATCCTGGAATTCATCAATTTTAAGCCCCTCTCCCATCTAAGACTATCTTTCTATTCCATTCTTTACCTTTCCCATTTTCCCAAATTACACACAAAAGGAGCCAAGTGTGAACATGCGTGCCTTTAGGCCTGCAGTGCTTGGTGTCAGGAATCCTCTTCTCTCTTCTCCTCTTGGAGAAATTCAACTATTGTTCAAAAGTTTATCCCGAGACAGAGTCCCTCCCATCCTCTCTCCTCTCAGAAGCCGATGGCTCCATCCTGCCCCGTGTCATCACTTCTGTGAACATTCTGTCCCTGCTCAGGGTTTGGTTACTCAAAGTGGCGTTCTCATTTCTCTCTGGTTTGCCTGCCTGGGTTGAAGACTCCGGGAAGTAAACATCTACCTCCTGGACACCCCTGTTGCCGGGGCTCTGCGGGTGTCCAGACACAGGAAGAAGCACTGTGGTACAGAGAACGGGAGCCGTCGCCCACCGTCGCCCAGTGCACTTCCTACTCTGATCCTTTCCATCAGACGTCTGATGCAGAGGAAAGAGGGTGACACTGGGAGTCAGGAAAGCCTGGGGTGTGTGTGTGACCTGAGTCCCCAGATTACACAACCTTGCCAAAGCTCAGTTTTCTCATCCAGCCCATGGGACTATGGGGGCGGGGGGTGTAGATAAAGTTCTATGCAAAATGCCTGGAACGTAGAAATCAATACAGATCATTGCTCCTCACTGCATCTGCTCATGTTCATACACATTCTGGGCAAAGAAGATAGTGCGAACTCACCCTGTGTTTAGACCCTGAACAGATTGTTACTGCATTAAACCACTCAGCAACTAAGTTGTAGGATATATTCCTCAGCTATCTGAACGATTCATCAATTTGATATCTTTCTTAAAAAAAAAAAAACAGGATAAGTTTGACCCCAGAAACTTTCGGGAACTGGGTTAAGCAAATAATCAGAAATGCAAATAAAGATCTACATAGAAAGTGTCATTTGAATTATAATAGTGAAGTATTAGAACTCATGAGTAGAACAATTAATTCAATTATTATATACCCACCCAATGGTTTGTTATACAGTATTAAAGAAATGTGTTCAAACATTCAAATGACAGGAGGCCACTCATAATTTAGCAGCATTAATACAATATCCACTGAGCTTACACATCTAATAAAATTATCCAGTAAAATAAACAGCATGCAAAGCTATTTAAATAATAATGTAATCTCAGTATATAAATAAATACGCAAATGCATGTAGAGAAGAGTATGGAAGGAAATACGTAAGAATGTTAGTAACGGTCAGCTGTGGAGGTCAGTTATTTACCTTTGGTAATGAGATTATAAGGGATTAATATTTTATTCTTTATAGTTTCTTTTTCAGAGTTTTTAACCCTGTAACGACATTTGTAGTTAGGAAAAATGTAATTCGAATAGTCTTGTAAAATGAAAATATGGATTTCTTATACGCCTTAATTTTTTAATGTACACTTATAAACATATCAATTGTATAAAGTGAGTGTCACGTTCTTTGTATTTTCTCCTTCTATATAATATAAGCTCCTGAGAGCTGGAAACATGTACTTTCATGTTTAAATCTTGATGAGGATTCATCCATTTATTCCCTTTTTCTGGAATTAGTGTGGACTGAGTTTCTGCCCTGCATCAGAGGCTGTACACCTGGGTCCCCGGAGCTTCTTAAGTAAAGGGATGTGAACCATATTTACTGAATGTGGCTTTCAGAAGTGGGCAAGATTGGGAAATCAGGACACATATAAGTTTTTTCACTCTTTAGATTCAAGAACACTTTGTGGTCTCAGTGTGAAGTTGGTATTAGGGAGCCACACGTGTGGAGTGGTGTGCAGTGGTCTCACACATGATACCAAGGAAGCAGAGCTTGAGTGGTGTCTAACATAACACTAATAATTCTTGACACATTTATCAGCTTGTGGTCCTTTTTAATGCTTGGCTTTTGGCTTGAGTTGTAAGTTGTATTATCTCTTTTGAGTGTTTATGCTTTCAAATAGTTTTCATTATTAAAAATGGACCAGGTGGCCCACCTAAGGTCTATGCTGTGTTGAGACTAGAAGCTTCTGGAAATGCTTACTGGGTGTGTGCTTACTTTATCCTTCCACCTGTGCCATGTTTGTAAACATTTCTTCTGAAGTTACATGCACTCTGATACTGCCATTTGTTTCCTAATGGACAGCATGTCTTTGACTGCATCTGTGGGTTTCACAGGCTGAGGGGAGGAAGCTTGGTGCTGGCCCCAGAGACCACACCTTCCTGCATGTGGTGACTTCCATTTCTGCTGAGTCCTGGATGCCCAACACTTTCCCTCCCCTGGCATTCCAGGGTAACAAGAACTTGTGTTTACCCTTGTTTGTGACCTAGAGTGATATTCATAATAAATTCATCAGATGGTTGTTTTCTATGTTTTACTGGTTTCTAAGAAAATAGTTGAAACTTCTTTCAACTTTAAAGAGCTTTAAAAGAGTACCATTTTCTAATCCACTTTTAGAATCTTGATAAGTATATAAAACACCAATTACAAGCATTAATTTGTTACAGTATTAATAAGATTATATGTTCAGGTAGTATTAAGGGTTAAAGTTCACGAATTCCTCTCACGTAGCCAATGTTTTAGTGTGAGATTTTAAAAGTGCGTTAAATGTTTGACAAGGATATTATAGAATAGCCATAGAGGCAATGAGGGAATAAGGCAGTTCTTCTGAAGAGTGGTGAAGGCAGCTCCCTCATAAAGACTCAGCCTCAGATGCCTGTTTAGTGCGTGTTGGTGCCACAGCCCAGACTCCACTCTGCTTCGCACACCTGCTACCCAGGGGGAGGCGTGTTCTCTCTGGAAAGAATGGAGGGGTTAGTCCAACTTCCTTGCATCTCACAAGACCCATAGTCTCAGCCCAGCTCACTGTACATGCGAATTGTATCCATATACCACACTCCAAATGACCCTTCCATGTTAGAAATTCTTCTGATTTTTGAAACAAGAAAATTCTAATAAAAACAATGGGAAGTGCTACACCTAAGTATTTGTAGAAAGCAAATTTTGCGAGTTTTTGTTTGTTTGTTCGAAGAGAAAATATATTTACTACTCACCAAGTGGAAGTGGGTCGTCATAAAAGTGCTCATATGAGTCTACAGACTGAGCAGGCCAGGCGAGGAGGGTGGGAAGATGTGGTCTTCTGTCTCAGAAGTGTCAGAGTAGAAGAAAGTCAACATGTAAGTCCAACTCGTGTTGTTCAAGGGTCAACTGCATATCTAAGTTTATGTGTTAAATTTTTAAAAATGTATCTATCTTGAATTACTGTAAGGGTACATATGATTAGGCCACATTGTCTGTGTTTATAAGGCATTCCACAAAGAAGAGGTGAGTAAATGACACAGAATTTAGCCCCCCTCAAGATTTCTATATTTTGTATTTATACATTCATAGATTTTTAAATATAGAATTGACTTCTTGTCCAAAGTCAATAGCAATGACTAAAACACACATTGTTCCTCATTCTAACAGCCATGAGGTTGGCCCCTGGGTGGCTCACAGCTGTATTTATGATCACTGGTGCAGATGGAGCTCCAGAAACTGTGTTCAGGAGCATGAGGATTTCATGAAATCTGCATCATCCAACATATATACTTTAAAATATTTTACATAATAAAGCTATTCTCTTTATAAAGTCTCCCTCTGCCCTTCACATTTGCCTAAAAAATTGTTAGTTTTCTCACCCTTGTTTCAAGCTCATTGCTACTTGAAATAAGCAAGGGACTGGGGTACGTGGAGACATAGGTTTGTGCCCCCTCAAAAGGTATATTGGAGTCCTAGCAGGTGAGTAGCTCAGGATGTGACCTTATTTGGAAATAGGGCCATTGTGGATGTGTTATAATTAAAGACAAAGTTGTACTGGAATGGGGGGACCCTTCATCCAATGTGGCTGATGTCTTTCTATGAAGACGGAAATTTAAACAGAGATAGATGCAGGGAGAACATGGCCATGTTGAGTCAGAGACACAGAGGAACACGGCCATGTGGAGACAGAAAGCAGAGGGGGCACGGCCATGTGGAGACAGAGACACAGAGGAACACAGCCACATGGAGACAGAAAGAAGAGGGGGCACGGCCATGTGGAGACAGAGATGCAGAGGGGACACGGCCACGTGGAGACAGAAAGCAGAGGGGACACGGCCACGTGGAGACAGAAAGAAGAGGGGTCACGGCCATGTGGAGACAGAAAGCAGAGGGGACACGGCCATGTGGAGACAGAAAGAAGAGGGGACACGGCCATGTGGAGACAGAAAGCAGAGGGGACACGGCCATGTGGAGACAGAGATGCAGAGGGGACACGGCCACGTGGAGACAGAAAGCAGAGGGGACAGCGACATGGAGACAGAAAGCAGAGGGCACAGCGACATGGAGACAGAGACACAGAGCAGGCATGGCCATGTGGAGACAGAGACACAGAGGAACACAGCCACATGGAGACAGAGAACAGAAGGGGCACGGCCATGTAGAGACAGAGAGCAGAGGGGACACGGCCACGTGGAGACAGAGACGCAGAGGGGGCACAGCCATGTGGAGACAGAGGTGGAGATGGGTATTGTTCTATCATAAACCAAGGGATGCCTATGGCTGCTCGAAGCTGGGAGAGATAAGGGAGGATCTGTTCCTAGAGGATTTGGAGGAATTATGGCCCTGCCAAGGATTAGCATTTGTGCTTCTGGCCTCCACAAATGTTAAAGAACACACCTCTGTTGTCTACACACCCCAGGGTGGGGCACTTTGCTGCAGCAGCTCTGTAACGGAAGCTACATGGAGAGAAGACAAAGGCAAAGAAGTACAAGCTGTGCAGTGATCAACTACCCAGAGTGTCCAGCTTCTCTCCCCAAGTTACTCAAGTCTTCCTTTTGTGTCTGTCAGTTTGGAAGGGGAGACTGTCACCTCTGAGTTGGCTACTACAGATCCAGGGGGCATTGTTACTAACAGCTGACTAACAGACTCCAAGATTTTTACTCCTCTGCAGTAATTTAGCTTTTGACTGAATGTTAAGATTAGGGCACCTAACAAGTCTGAAGGCCGCCACACGTGGAACTGTGCAGGGGAAGTTGAAAAGATTTGATTAAGCAAAATGGAGCCCTGCAGCCTCAGCTCTCACCAGTGCATGAGCTCCCTCTCCAGGAGATTCTGTCTTCTTTTTGGCCAGGGCCAGGCTTGAACCCGCCACCTCTCATATGTGGGGCTGGCACCCTACTCCTTTGAGCCACAGGAGCTGCCTACTCCAGGAGATTCTGAAAGAGACAGGGTGGTCACATGAAGAGCAGGTGGCCAGGGAGATTTATTTTCAGTGACATGTGATGTGGTGATAGTCTCTAGGGGAAGGACTGCCCAGACTTCCAGCTGCCCTCCTCTTGAGACACATTCATTCCTCTTACTTCTCCTTCTCCTGTGTGCACACCTGCTCTGTCAATTTCACATCCTCGACACATTTCTTGAGTCTTCTCTTACATGATATGTGAGCATTAAGATAACATGTATGGTGGCCGTTACATAGGAAATGGTACAGGCAACAAAGTCAGCCAATGTACATGATGAAAGTACGTGGAGAGTAAGTACCCATTCAGTGATCACAAAAGGCTGACTTCTTTTTAGAACAAGAATCGAGGGTGTACTTTATCACTCCTTTCTGACTGAGACCAATCCAATACCGATGTTGCAATTTATGGTTTAGATGGTAATATTCTCAGTCAACTTGGTTCACATGTTAAAATGATTTGGAGGACTTAGCAAAGAAATTTTTAAATATACCTAGACAGTATTAATGGTAAAAAGAAATATACGTCATGGGAATTTGGCATAGATTTTATGTAATCCATTGTGGTATTTGCTAAAGACAGTGGATATTATTTGAGTGTACCAAAAAGAAGTGGTGCCCATTAGTCTTTGACTAATCTTATGACTTTTTTATCATGTTAGATTTTCTTGGTTGGTCCTCATTTTTGCTATGACTCTCCATAAAATATTGGTTATTTAAAAGGATGTTCTCTAATTAAAATTTAATATCAAGAAATGGGAGAAGGATGGTTTCAATGCTAGACATTTATAATGACTTTATTATGTCTCTGTTCAAATGGCAAGTGAAGCTTTCTCAGCATGACAGTAGAATAATTTATCACAGGATATCAAAAAGAGTAAAATGTGCATTGACAAAAACCCCTTTTGTACTCTCTCAGTAAGAGAGCAAATTATCTTAAAACACTGAGTATTTCTATTCATCTTTTATGCAGAAATATCCTACTTTTATTAAATGCATGTTGAAGTACATAGAAGGAAATAGTAAATTTGAGGCATTATATTGTGCCAATTTCTAAATAGAACAGGGTGGTTATACTGTGCACCTTATTTACTATAAGATTGCTAATACAAGCCAGTACAAAATGAGCATGTTTTACATGGAGTTTGTAAACAATTACCAGCTGGGAAAATAGGGGCAGAAAATATAGGGAATGAAACAAAAGAGCAAGATTGTCTTACCCCAGAGCAGGGAATCCATCCCCCCACCCCACCCCCAGAGCAGAAGAGTCCAGTTTCATCTGCAAACATCCCTCGGGGCTCACTCCTCCAGGGAAGACAGGTCTTTGCTTCTTCCAGAGGCTCTTGGAAATCGAGTCACTGTGTGTTAATTTCTAGGTGAGGTTTCTTGGCCCTTGCAGGTAGTATAAATTCAAAACCCAAACCTAGGCAAGACCAAGGCTAGGGTTAGACAATATCTTTACATAAAGCTCATACTAGAAACACAAGGATATTTGCTAAGGTATTGTGTTTCAGGTCTAATCTTTCAGCAAAGTTTTAGCCTTCTGACGCGTTCTCCTCTACTTGAGTAGGACTAAAAGCTGTCTCTTTCCTCATTTCTGTTAAAACTTGTTTTCTGGGGAGATCATATGTCCCAGGGCACCCATAGCATCAATAAGATCTCTGCTCGTAGGTGTTTGAGGCCTTCTTCTTTTATAGAGCCCTAAGGATTTCTCTTACTGAGAACTCTGCTGTTCATCATGGATGTTTGATTTGTTCTATTTACACAGCATGTCTAGGTTTTATAACAATTAGTTTTTTACATAGTCAGTGATGGAAGCTGCTACAGCTCACTTTTGATTCATTGACTATATTAAACTATTCGGAAAAAATGAGGAAAATGTTTTGTATATACATCGTTTTTATATTATTTTAAACCATGACATTACATTTCATGACAAAATGACTAAAATCTTACCAGAGGAGGAATTTTACCTCAATTTTCTAAAATAAAAATCATTAGATTGTTTTAGGGCAAAAATAAAATTAAAAAATAACAATGCATACATGTGGAGTTCAAGGAAAGAAGTCATTGCTTCCACTTTGAGAAATAATTTGACAAGTTACCACTAAAAAAACAGAATTTTGCTGATGATCGGTTTCTATTAAAGCTTAAGAGTAAACATAGGAATGAATGAATGAATAAAACAAAAATCATATGCCATTGAGGAGGGAATACTAAGGCAGTGCAAGCTCACGGGAATTCACTGTTTCATTCCTGGGAGCTTTGTCCTGGTTGCCCATGCCAAGTGTGGTGGAGCCCCTGGACTAAGTCTCTGGGCCTCAGGGAGACCTGCGAGGCGCGCCTTGTCCTGGGGCAGTGGCTGGCATGAGTGGCAGGTCCTCACCACCACGGACAGCCCTCTGCAGGAAAGGGTGTTCGATCACCTACACAGGAAGGCTCAGAAATAGCCTTGTTTTTCTTCTATAATTAACCTTCGATTGGAGTCTCTGAAACTGAAAATCTGTGAAGAGATTTACTGTTCTAAGTCTTTTCCTTTTAACTTTGCAGAATCAGTCAAAAGTTACTTTGGAATGGAAAATAAATACTTTAAGTCAAGTGTTTATTCTTTTTCAAATGCTTTATTTCACTTATATTTGCCTATGAGCTGGGCCAAGGCAAAATGAAATAAAAGTGGAGCATTTAGGCTATTAAATTGTAGCATGTGTCATTAACAGAGCAGGCTATTGCCCAAGTGCAGCCCTGTACATTACCAGAGCACAGTATGATGGTGGACAGGGCGATATCCACCTGCAGCTTAGTGCCGACCCTTACAACCTCGCACAGAAACTGCCCGTGCTTTAAAGCAGCAAGGCTGATACCATCAACTCAAAGATGCTCCGTGTCCCAAGCTAGGGATCTGTTTACCTTTTCTCTCATACTCAGCATCATTCCATTACTTGGAATTACTCAGCCACTTCTTCCTGGCAGAAGTTTATCAATTTAAAATGTCTATCATGTTTTGAAGAAAAGAGAAGCATTGCACAGAGTTGTGAGAGGGGACCTGGGAGGCTTATGAAGATCCCTCTTCACTGGTCATGTAAGAACCACCCACCAGCCAGACCAGCAACTGGTGGGTTGGTCCCCTGTTCAACTAACCCCAGCCACTGAGAAGTCACTCTGCATTTCAGAGTATCCAGTAAAACTTAAAACACAACACTCTCAGAGCAATAAACACATTTCTAGATAGGTGCATTAGTAAAATGGTCACAGCTGTCCCCAGGAAATCTTGTAAAAAGTTGTGGAAAATTGGCATCAGTCTTAATGCCCATCAACAGTGGAAGAGCAGATTCAGGGAGTCATTCATTTGACAAACACTTAATGAGCAACTACTCTGTGTCCATTTCACGCTGTTCTAATGGCTGGGGACACAGCAATGGAAAACTTGACGGAGTTCCCATTGCAGGGGGGATGTTACATTCACAGAACACAATACCTTATTTTCATTAAAATGAATGAACTAGATTTCTCTAGATCAACACAGAGAAATCATAAGAAAACATAATGGGTGGAAAAGTGAGTTTTTCCATGATAAATAGAAAACTATATAAATTTGAAAAAAGAAAGTGCAGACAGTGTACTGTATAGTTCATGGTCATATATATGTGTGTGTAATGGAATAAAAAGTGGAAACTGGGAACATGCACTCACTGATAATAGTGGCTTCTTAGGAGAAAAAGATAGGATAGAGAGGGAGAAAAAAGAAAAGAACAACTTTTTAAAATATAATTTCATTTCTTTCATTAGAAATAAGGCAAACAACACTAAATGTTCATAATGATCAATCCTGAGAGACAGGTACTGAGTGATTATTTATGTGTGGGTGGATGGGTGGTAATTGTTCAATTAAATAAGTAAATGGCAGAGGAGGGAGTGATGAAGGAAGGAGATGGCAAGAAGGGAGGGGACGAGATGGAGGGGCGGGGATCATTATGAGGCCAGAACTCCCATCATTAAACTGAGACTCGCCTCGTAGCAAAGCTGAGCACATCCCTTTCTCCCCATACCTCTTTCTTCCCCAGCCTCACGCTGCCCGGCTGGCTTCCCCATCAGTGGGCTATCACCTTTGTTTTCCAGTTGGTTTATCTGTTTGTTTTGGTTATTTTAGAGACTGGGTCTCCATCTGTCACCCGGGTTGGAGTGGAGCACCACAGTCATAGCTCACTAGAGACTCAACCTCCTGGGCTCAAGTGATCCTTCTGCCTCAACCTCCAGGGTAGCTAGGACTATAGACACACACCACCATGCCGAGTATTTTTTTTTTCTTAATTTTTGTAGCGATAGGCTATTGATATGTTTCCCAGACTGGTCCTGAATTCTTGTCCTCAAGCCATCCTCCCACCTTGGCCTCCCAGAGTTCTGGGATTGTAGTCCTGAGCCACCACATCTGACCTGGTGACAATATTATTAGCGTGCGCCCTCTCTGCTCTCAACATTCCTGATTCAACCACCCGCATATGACTTCTGCTTCCTTGGGGTTTACCTTTTGCCTCGCAGTCTGAAAATGAGCACCCTCTAGCACTGTCCTGACGATCCCGGGCCTGCCAGAACCACACGTCACATTCACCACATGAGCTGTGCAGTACAGAGGTCCTCCCGGGACTGGCTCTGGCCCAGGCTTCTGTGCTCCCCACGCAGATGCAGGCCAGTTCGTTCCCTTGTCCTCCGGAGTAGTTTCTTCTTTCCTTGGTAACATCAGCTACTATCCCCTTCTTTAAGAAACAGTATGTGACTAATCTCTTCCAGGAAGCATCATGAGTGAAATACAGGTCCAATTCTGCTCATTCATGGTATCTGCAGTCACTAAGTACCATCTGTACCACTGCTTTTGTCTTGTAAACAACTCTGCTTACTTAAGGCCTGTGTAATTATAAAGAAAATTTGCATTGTTATCTTTAAATGGAAAACCAGTATAACCAGCCATGCACAGCAGAATGTCTCTAAGTTGGGCACCCAAGGGGCTGTCATTGGTTAACATATGGAGGTGGTCAGCATAAGGATCGTGACCTACCGTGCTGGCCGTACGTGTGGGGTGCAAGTCTGGTCTGTGAAGTAAGCTCATCTTAAGGAGGTGGCCGAGGAAGGGCCTAGGTGATCAACCACAGACATTCTGCCATATCTGTGTATATCTATGCAAATCCAGTCAAAGAAAAAGAACGTTATTCAATTCTGGCCAGATATAACTTCCTTCCAAAGACTCTTAAGCCCGTAGTTTACTTTTCCTTTGACAAAACTAAAAAAAAAAAAAAAAACCAGAGAGATTAAGAAGCATTACAAAGGTCGCAGGGGTATCTTACTTCCACAATGACATGCTGAGTTTCGGTGGCCCCACATAGGCAGGGCGGTGGGTGAATGGCACCTCCCAAGGTTTCCCTTTGAAAGAATCACAAGGATTGGACAGACTTACAGAGGGAAAGAATTCTCACTGTGGGTTTGAAGGTCATTTCTCTGTAGCATCTTATCAGCCACGTAACAGTGGTTGCCACTCGCTCTAATTCAGATGAATTAGAGAGACTGTTTTAGAGCTTTCTTTACTCATGTGTCCACTGGGCACTGTTCTACTTCGCTTCACGATGGTTAGACTTCTGCCTCGTAGTGTCATTTGCTTTCCCTGTACTAGGAATTGGCCTTTCAGGTTACCTTCCGCCCCCTTGCTCGGTCTGCATGTGGTGCACAGTTGCTGCAGGATTCTCTAATGCTCCTCTGGGTACTGACGGGCAGAGGATTTCGTGGGAACTAGATCTGGGCATCTCAGGTAGGGAATTGTCTGACTGGCTAGCTCTGTCACTTGGAAACCAATCTCAAAGCTTCTCCTGGGGTCAAGGGGGTTGGTGACACTGGGAGCCATATCCGACCTGGTTTATGCCCTTGAGCATTTTTGTAAGGGTATATATTTGTGTGTATGTCTGTGTGGATGGCTGTAAGTGCATTATGATTTTTTTTTAATAGCAACATGCGCCATCAGGAAACAAATATAATCCAGGATCTTTAAATGATGTTACATTTTTTAAAAAAATCAGTTGCTTCTACTGCTGTTCCCATTATAAATGCAGCCAAGTCCAGGGACTTACCGACATGCTGATCGCATATCTAAGGAGGGAACCTTAAGAATCTCACTTATCCCAACTGCTATGCTTAGGGGCAACTAGACTGTGACTCCACATCCCAGTCCGAGAAAAAGGACAACCTGATGTCTAGGAGGCAGAGTCCAGCTCTTCAAACACTTTTTACTTGACTTAAAGTAAGAAATAAGTGGCAAAAAAAAATACCTTTTTATTTTGGGACTGAGTAAAGCACAAATGTACATGCTTGACCGAGTAATGGATGTACCTATAGTCATAAAACTGCAGAAGACTTACCACTACAGTTTGATGCACACTGATACCATTTTTGCTTTTCTATTTTATTTTTTAAAAATAAAGTTACAACCCATAAAGTTGATTTCACAGCCCATCAGTAGGTGAACCACAGTGTGAAAAACCGTTCCCCATGATACCAAGTGGCCCCGGCATGGTGTCTGTTTACATCGTCCCTGGTTCCTGTTACTCTGAACTCCTTCCCTTCTGTCGGCATCAGGCAGACAGATCTGGCAGCTCATTTTCACTGTGTTTCCCAGGTAAGTCCAGGGTCTTGGATTCTGTGTGTTGTTAACATAGTTAGCCCAGGTTCTGGCAGATCCTGGCCATCCAAGTGCTGTGCTCTCATCTCCCTGCACATTTATTTTCCTGTTGAAAATGTTGCCTTTTCATCCAGGTGATATCCCGCCGCCACTGGAGCAGACCATCAGTGTGAAATCCATATTCTCTTCTAGCCTCAAAATGCAGACACTCACCGGATGGGAGATGATGTGATAGACTTCTCTAATATCAGTCACCCTGACAATTAGCACATCTGGTGACATTCCTTTTCTTACTTTCTCTATATCTCTAGAAGGTGCTACTTCTTTTTTCTTTTTAAACTTTGAATTCCCTAAAGTCCAAAACAGGTCACTTGTGGACAGCCAGTGCTGCCCCTAGGCTGCTTCTACCCACCCGGGGGCCCCTCTCCACCACTCAGGGCCCTCCCCAAGACCTCAGAGCCACTGTGTCCTCATCCCAGCATCCAGGTGCTGTGAATCCTCTTTCTGTCCTTGGGCATGCCACCTCGAGACGTGTGCACGCTCTGTTCCTTCTGCTTTGTCACGGATAATGCCTCGTCATCTTGCCCTCTGCGCCGCACCTGAAACGCAGCCTCCCCAGACACCCCCATCGTCCCCCGTCCCCCTCCCTGCGTTTCTCCAGCTCAGCCCACCATCGCGGCCTCTGTTTCCCTTTCTTTGTTGCTGAGCCCCTTTTATCTCTATTTCCTTCCAGATATCAGTAGTCAAAACTAGCTTGTTTATTATATAAATAAATAAATACAATTTATAAGTTTTATCAAATTCTTTGGTTCTTTAAAAAAAAAACTTAAAATTTCTTTTAAAAATCAAATTCTGTTCCTTCTAAGGATTTATTCTTTTAAATAACGGGAATCCTCACTAGAGCAGACTAATGACAGCCTTGAATATCTGCAGCGCCAAAGATCTGATCATTAACAAACTAAATAGGGTAATTAGGTATACCGTCAGACCGCGGCGCGGCTTCAATTCTCAGCGTGTAATTGGGCCTCATTTAACTGCGGGAGAATTTCACTGAGAGAATTTTATTTACATAAGAGAAATGTCTCAGTGAAATTGCTCTGAGAGAATTTAAACATATATATGCCACATCCCTACTTAATTCTGAGGCACAGACAGAGTTGCTAGCTCACTCCTCATGCCTGTGTACCAAGGTGACATTCTTTCTGGCCACCTGATTTCTTGAAGGCAGTTCAGGATCCACACGGGGCTTCACTGTTCCTTGGATTCTTGATGACATGTTCATAAACAGAACAGGCACCAACAAAGATTAGGTAGAGAGACACGGTGACACTCCCCCCCCCACACCTTAATACAACGCCTTAATTTTACTGATCCTATTTTCAGGAAAAACTCAAATATCTCCAATATCCAAATAATAATTTTGTTTAGCAATGTGCAAACAGCCAGTGAGTGGGGCGAACAAGAGGACGGCCTTGTCCTTGGAGGGGCCGCTGTTACTTGAGTCTTACTAGCTTAGAAACCAACTGGGCAGAATGCAATTGTGTGTGAAATCCTGACTTACCCCAGTAGTTCAGGAAGATGGGGAGGTCTCATGCCTGACAGATTCGACCACCATGCCAGTTATTTGGAGGGTAGGGATTACCAAACCCAGGGAAAATGTTGACAGTTTCCCTTTCTGCTTTTAGGCAGGTCCAGGTAGCAAGCAGCTTGGAAGGCAGGCAAGATAAGAGGCCTCTTTGGCACGTCCACTCCCAGGACCAGTGTTTCCCCAGATCTCTTTCTTCCTATGCTGTGCTGCTTAAGTGGGTTTGATTTATTCCTGTTGTGTCTAGAGACTCACCACCCACCCCTTTTTCAAAATAAGCTTTAACTACACAAGTAGTGCGCCAGTACAGTATTTTGAAAAGATAAATGATGGAAGAAATGAAACATGTAATTCCCTCTCTCCTTCCCCTGGTCAACCCATGAACTCAGAGGCAACCCCAGCTAAGGGGCTGGTGTGTACCTGCTGACACAGGCCCCCACTCATGTGCAGACACAGGTGTGTTCACACTCACACACATCTATTTCGTTACCTTGGTTACACAACAGTAGAAATTGCTGTATAATCATTTTAGATTATGTTTCGGGGATCTTTTCCCAGAGTACGTACAGATATGTCTTGCTGGCTTTTAAATGACTGCAGAGTATGGATACACCCTAAGTGATCTACTGATTTATCCCTCGATTCAGATTTATTTATAGTTTTTCATTTTTCGAACAATGAATCAGTGCAATTTTTGGCCAAATATCCATGTGTGCCCCTGAGTATTTCCCTAGGATAGCGTCTTCAAAGTGGCAAGCTGATTCTCACCCTTGAAATACATTGGCTGCTCGTCACCCCCAAACTAAAAGGCTTTACTCATCTATTTACATGAGGGTCTGTCTCCCCAGATCTTTTTGTCAAGACAACTTATTATCAAACATTTTATTTTTTTCTAGTCTCTTGGATGAAAATAACATTTTAATTTTTATTGATTTGGTCAAGTTCTGAATAAATTGTGTTCAGCAATTAATTAACAGGTAATTCATTAAGTTATGAAAAACTGAAAATACTATTGCAATATCTGATAAATATGTTTGGAAATGGGTCAGAACATAAATACTATCTAGTATTCCAACCCTAGAATTTGCCATGCCTCTTCATTTATCCAGGTCTCCTATTGTGTCCTTTAGTAAAGATTTGGAATTCTTTAAGTTCATTTTATAGATATTTAGCTCTTTGTAGCTAGATAGTTGATATTTTTATAGACTAGTAAGGGGACTATTTTAATGCAGATTACAGCTATTCCTGGGTGCCTTTCTCTGCCAGGCACTTACTTCAGTGTCCTTATTTAATATCACAATTTTCCCAAGCAGGTAATAATGTCCCATTGTACAGATGAAAAAACTGAGGCTTTTTTAGGTTCTGTCCTCAAGCAGCATGCCAACAGCAGCACCCAGGGCAGAGGCTATTTCCGCCATCCTCACAGTGTCCCCTCCGCTTCCTGCTGGCTTTCTTCATGCCACGGTATATTGGGTCCTCTATCTCTCCTCTCTCTCCTCTGCTGGGTCTTTCGTTGGCCCTCTTCCTGGGGGCTCCTTGTCTACTTGTACAGCTAGAGCCCAAAAGCTCTGTCTCCAGCCTGGCTGTAGCTGCTGACCATAAGTGACTTGGCCTGCTTTCAGGTGAGCCATTTACACTGGTGCCAGACTGAACCCTTGGCATGCTCTTCCCCTTCCTCAGCCCAGTTCTGCTGAGCCCTTGGTCTAAATGTTCCTGTGCTCACCTTGCTGCCCCAGCCTTCCACCTCCACTCACCCAGGCCTTGTTGCCTCTCACTTGGACCACAACCCAGAGCCAGGATCATGCTGGGTGAGGGCATGAGCCAGCGTGCCAGGTATGATCCTGGCTCAGCCACTTGTAGTTGTATGAGCAGGGGTGAGTCAACCTCTCTGTTTCTTGATTTTTCTCATGTGAAAAATGGAAATAACAGTATCTCCCTCATGGGGTCATTGTAAGTACTAAATGGGTCAGAAGATAAAGAATGCTTAAAGCAATGGTGGCCCCTACTAAGCTCCCAGGACCTGCTAGCTCTGGTCAGGATTAGTCTTAAAACCCAGAAGTCTCTGTTCAAATGTCCTCTTTTTATAAGGTCACTCGTCACGTTAGATTAGGGGCCCACACTACCCCAATATGATCATGTCCTACCTTGTCATGTCTGCAGTGACCCTAATTCCATTTAGGGTCTCACCCTGCGGTACTGGGGGTTAGGACTTCAGCATACAGGTCTGGGTGGTGAGGACAATACAGACATCAGCTGCGATGTCTACTCTGTCCGGGGCTCTTCTTTTCTCTTATATGCAGCTTTCAACATACACAGACTTTCTTTAAACAGTAACTTACCTGGCCCTTCAACTGCTTGAGAAATACCTGTAGCTGCCTCCTGCCCGCCTCTAATCACGCACCTGCCCCTCAGGTCACAGACGAGGATGTGCCTGAGAATCAACCATGAGTTAAATTCCTTTCAAACCTACATCTTAATTAAGAGACAGCCATACCTTTAATGTCATCACACACATGTATTTTTTTTCTATTTCCACTTCCATTTTAATTAAATCAAAGAGGCTCATATCATTTCTCATGCTATATACTTAGAACTTAGATTTCAGTTTTATGTTCCTCTGATTTTTCGGGAACTGTTATAAAAACTGCTTTGGAGGAAGCTCAGTTTTACTGCACAGTGTGGCTGTCAGTGGAGGTGGCAGGCACAGCTGATAAAAGTTTCATTGTGCTGTGTGACCAGTTGGCATCTTATTAGCAGAACCATCTGTTCTTTTAATTGCTATTAACTCGGTTCAGATAGATTGCAAGAGCAAAAGCAAAACAAACACACAAAAACCCTAAGATATATTTCTGACTAAGTGAAACATGCTTTTGAAACTCTCCCTAAAAATAGTGCTGCCTCAATCGAAGATCTAACAGCCTGGCTATACACACACAAAACATAAAGAAAAATGCCAGAGAGCATAATGAGAGAATAATTAACATCAAAATCTTAAAATATTCTCATTTTCATGTAAGAACATATTATAGTCATTTCTGTGAGGGGAAAATCTCTTTTTACATATTCCACACGAGGAAATATAATGTTCAAATGTATAAAGAGGTATTTTGGTTTTCTTTTTACCCAGACCTAGGAAGGGATGTTTTGAATACAAGCAATGATAACGGCTCCGTCAACGGATACATTTCACAAATGTTTTCAGATAGTGAAGCCAAGTGCTGTTCCATGTAATGGGATGGAAAGTTGAACAAGACAAAACACGTTCTCGCTGCTGTAGGTGGAGGAGAGAAATGTTAAATCCATCTCCTAGACAAGCACAAGACACCGTGGGCATGTCATGAAACCTGGTCTCTGCTGTGAGTGGCCGTGAACGCTGCGGATGAGGACCGTGTTGCTGGGAAGTTGACTTAAGCGTGAAGGCCAGATGATGAGAAGGAGCCGGCTGGGCAGAGAGCCGGGCTCGGGGCGCCAGGTAGAGCAGCCATCCGAAGGGCTCGGGGAGGGTCACAGTGGCAGAGGGAGAGGCTTTGGGAGACGTGTTCAAAGCCCAAACCACCACAGGTGATTGTAAGGGATTTGATCTGGCGGGACTCCTGGGGGCGCCGAATGCCCTATGGTACATCTTGTTAAATGCCGATGGATGTTGAGTGGAAGCTAAATTGTAGAGAACCAGGAGTGGGCACAGGGGCTTAGAAAGCTGGGTCCTTAGACCTGGGGGGTGCAGCGTGGAGGGAGAGAAGTGGTGGATTGGGGAGCAGAGGGACTTTCTGTCAGCTGAAATATGAGGAGTGAAGAATGATGGATTTGGAGAACTTAGGATACGTTACTTATGTTCAGATATCAGTAAATAGACCAGGAAATACTGTTGTTCAAGCAACGAGCTAATTATTTGGGAGAAAGTTTCTGATTTTATAAACATCCCTTTCCACTGCAGTGAAGGGGTTTTGACGTGGGGAATGAAGAGGTTTGACACAGAGCCTGTGCTGGGACTGAGGAGCTCGGGGAGGAGTCCTCTCAAGCAAACCCAGGTCCAGATTTATTATCATAAAACAGGAAGAAGTGGACAAAAGCTGCTCGTCAGACGTCAGCACTGACAGGGAGGACTCGGAGAAGGTCAGACAGAAGGTCTCCACCTTTGTTTTTGCAAAGCCCTTGGGCACAACCTCTGCCTCCAGCATCAAGACACCTTTGGGATCGGGAGAACCTTAGCCATGGCCCTTAGGCCTGGTACCGCCGCGCCTCACAGGGACATTCTCTCCTGGAGGCCAGTTTTCTGCCCTCCTGCACGAACTCCACTCCCATGCCGTTCTCGTGACTCTGTCAGTCTCTCAGGCAGAAAGGGAGCCTGTGCTCGAGGTCAGGGAACAAACGGATGTGACACAAAATCCTCTTGTGATCTAAGGCAGGAAGAGGGGTGCAGCGGCCAGTTGGGGGTAGTTAAAATGATTCCTTGTTACTGTGACTGTGTTGTCCTCTGAGAGTCCCACAGGGCTGCAGAATTGAGCTGGTGCCCAAGGACCCTGGGCTTTCTTGTCCCCACTTCATAATTAAAAGATTCTACTCTTCAACTTTTGATCCTTTCTTAAGACATGGATAAATTTCAACATGGCTTTCAATGAGAAATGGAGAGATAGGCAGAGATAGGTCAAATTCAATATCAAAACTCAGCCAATATCAATGTCTCCATTCCTACGAATATCTCGAAAAATATTTAAATGGCATGTCTTAAGCAGTGGTTCTCAACCTTCCTAATGCTGTGTCCTTTTAATACAGTTCCTGTGGGTCACGACTCACAGGTTGAGAACCGCTGTCTTAAAGGAATCTTATCTGGCATACTAAGTACATGAGTAAATAAAAAAAGTTAGATGTTACAGGAGCAAAGTGGGTGATTAAACTAATGTTCCTGGAGAACAGAGCTCTCTTGGGAATCAGCAGGGAACAAGCCCCGGCTGCTGCCTGTGTGCATTTCAACTCCTCTGAAGAATGGCTCGAAAATGCCTTCTGTGACGTTTTCCAGCCCTGATGGCCTGTCAATTCTAATGGAAAGACACCATGCTAGGAAGGTGACAGGAATTACGTGAATTACATACATTATCTTTTGGGGGCCTTCCTTTCTGTCTATCATGTGAACTTTAAAGAACCTCATTATCAGCATTATATAAGTATGAAAAATATATTAAAGGGAAATGGGTTTCCATTAAACGCAGTGTATATTGGTCAATGCTTGAGTGTGGTGACACCCGACAGGGTTGAAAGGCATTTTTAGTTACCTCATTTTGGGGGGAGGATAAAGCAAAATTATCTAGAATATATAGTATTAGAGGATTATTTTATCTTTTCTAATATTTAAAATAGTTATCTACACGGAATTGTTTTGAAAGTTAATTTAAATACTAAAGATATTTTATACTATTTTCAAAAATAATTTGTGCTCTTTTGAAAAGCTTACATTAGGTCCATATTTACTCTATTTTTTATTGTCTTTTTCACATCTGTGTCTTTTTTTTTAATTGCTCTTATGTCTATAAGAAATCATAAACCTTGGCTTGGTGCTTGTAGCTCAGTGGTTAGGGCGTCAGCCACATGCACTGGGGCTGATGGGTTCAAACCCAGCCTGGGCCTGCTAAGCGACAATGACAACAACAACAGCAACAAAAATAGCCAGGTGTTGTGGCAGGTGCCTCCTGTCCCAACTACTCTGGATGCTGAGGCAAGAGAATTGCTTAAGCCCAGGAGTTTGAGGTTGCTGTGAGCTGTGACGCCATGGCACTCTACCAAGGGAGACATAGTAAAAGACTGTCTCTCCAAAAAAAAAAAAAAAAGAAAGAAAGAAAGAAAAAAGAAATCATAAACTATTTTTAATTTATCTCCCCAATTAACTTATGAATAAACTATAGTCCTTGCAGAAAATAACTAAGAAATTATGTTTACAACTTAGATATTTGAAGTTCAAAACAGTTGACATCATGACTTCTAGATATTTGAAGCTCAAAACAGTTGACATCATGACTTCTGGCAATTTCAATTAAAATGAACCAAAGGGAGTTTTCATTGCACCTTAGAAAAACAATAGAAAAGTTATTTTTTTTTCTGAGAAGTTTTAGTCTTTTCCCAGTGAGACAAATCACGGTCTTTCATATAAAATTGCATCACATGCTGAAGTGGTCTATGGAGGAGTCCAGGAGCGGCGGGAAGTTCACGGACTCGGCCCCGCGCAGGTCCAAGGACTCACGGTTAAGCTCTACTTTGAAGCTCCCACTTGTTTTGCCACCCAGTTGTCACTAAACAGTGACAATTATCTTTAAAAGTTATAGTTTCAAAGGAAAAATGTCTTCATCCTTCTTAAACTAACACTGATATTTTATCCCAGTGTTGACTATTTCTGTAAAACTAAAGGGGTACGGGCACAAAACCCCAGGTCACCAGCAGGTCCTGTGTCCTGTGCTGACCTGGGAAAGGGACAACTGACGGGAACATTTTCTCCTTGAGGTGAAAATAGTTATTATCAATGATGTGAGTAGTCACTTTAAAAATTAGTGATTAAAAAATAGTAGAGAATTCTGAAACACTGAATCTGGTAAGAATTGATCTTTGTTTTAGAATGTAGTGATAAATATTGGTTGTTTTCATTATGAAGACGTAGGACAATCTTTCCTGGGAAGTTTGTGGAATATTTTAGTGATTTACAGTCTAATATTTTAGTGCTTGTGTTATTACTTCAAACTGAGACAACACTTTATACTTTCATGAGATAGAAATTTTCAACGAAGTTAATACTCCTTAATTTGTCACATTCTAAGAAAAAGGCCAGGATCCAAGAAAATCATCTCCTCTAGCTACGTAATAATTATATGGCAGCTTGGTTGCTGTAAGATAAATACATGACCTAAAACATTCATGTATGATATTAGGCTTGCTGAGCATGTTTTTATTGTATAAACACACTAACAACTCTTAACTTAGGCAACTGAAAAGTTAAAATAGCCTGGACCCTTAACACCCCGCTTCCATCTTTAGCCTTTCCATGAGATTTCTTCTGGTGAATAAACAGCCTTCAAGGACTTTGTCTATGTGGTTGAGTTGTTCTGTTCTATTGTAACCAATGCATTACTTTCCTCTGTTTTAGGATCTAGATTTCTCATCACATCCACGGGAGCCTTGTATATTAAAGATGTACAGAACGAAGACGGATTGTATAACTACCGCTGTATCACGCGCCACAGATACACGGGGGAGACCAGGCAGAGCAACAGCGCCAGACTCTTCGTATCAGGTAGACTCTCAAGTTCAATTTGTGTCAGGCCCTTCCAGACTCTTCGTATCAGGTAGACTCTCAAGTTCAATTTGTGTCAGGCCCTTCCAGACTCTTCGTATCAGGTAGACTCTCAAGTTCAATCTGTGTCAGGCCCTTCCAGACTCTTCATATCAGGTAGATGTCCAAGTTCAGTCCGTGTTGGGCCCTTCCAGACTCTTCGTATCAGGTAGACGTTCAAGTTCAGTCTGTGTCGGGCCCTTCTGCGGCTCCTCCACTGTGCCCTGAGATGACTCCACCAAAACTGGGGGATGCGCTGCCAAACGTAGCCTTCTTTTTTTTTATTATTTCAAAATATTTCAGCAATTTAAAATGTCTTTCACATCTGTACCAATGCTATGTAATTAATGCCAGTACAAATATTCCAAGTGTAGTCACTTCAACCCAGTAAGCGATCCGTCCACGTGAGGTGCACTGGCCCTTTGGAACGGTGGAAGAGTGTGAAATACCCGTTTGGTAGGAGAAAATTGGATGTAGAGTACCTGACTTTGCCTCTGTATGTTAAGAATGTAAAGTCCTTGCCCGTGAGATGTCCCCTGTCCCCTGTACAGTGATGATAGTGAGGAGGAGCTGGCCAGAGGCGGTTTGAGGAGTATCTCATTTTATGTGTAGTGATGTTTATGGAAAGAAGCAATGGAAGGGTATTGGACATTGGAGTGATTAAAAACCCAGCCACTCAGCTCGGCGCCTGTGGCTCAATCGGCTAAGGCGCCAGCCACATACACCTAAGGTGGCGGGTTCAAATCCAACCCGGGCCCACCAAACAACAATGATGGCTGCAACCAAAAAATGGCCGGGCGTTGTGGCAGG
>CAUYQV010131603.1:0-38105 GCA_963574575.1 Galagoides demidoff
TGTTGCTGCAATTGCCAATGGGGTCTTCTACATGAATTCTTTCCCATGAAAGAATTAAAGCTGATATCATTAAGAATTTTTAGCATGGTGACTTTTCAAGAACAGCAGTGGGTGACTGGCAAGATTAGAACCTGGGCATTGGATTTTGTAAGATTTTTCAACTACTGAACCAATATCCTCTCTACTCAGCTCTGTTACTGCTGCCCTGGGGATGTGCCCATTTGCCAGTGCTCTACCACACAATGGGCCCCTGGAGAGGAGGGCCATTGCTCATCCACAGCCACACATCAGGCCGGGTTTGACATTTAATGTTAAACAAAGGAACAAATGAACAAACAGGTGACAAGCCCAGAGGACTAAAGAGCTGGCTACACTTGGGATTTCTCTGGAAAAAGTAGTTTCCCACAAAGCACCATTTCGTACATAAACATTGTTTCTCAAATCATCTTTATTATTTCCAAGGAATTTATCATCTGCGAACATTTAGAAAATGTCTGGTGTTGAAGACTATTACAGATGCAGTTTCAAGGTCTCTGAGTCACAAATTATGGGCCTTTATTTTGGGGTTGAAATTCATACAAATGTTAACATGATTGAATTGAGCACAATATAAATAAAACTGTTTATATCCAGACAAAACTGTTCACTAAAATATAGAGCACCAATTCACTCATTGTGTAATGTGTTCAGACCAAATAACAAAATGCAATTGTAGGTAAATTTCCCATTAGTGACATAAAATTAGGTTTGAAATGAAGGCAATTTTTGTCTAAAATTAAAAAGATACAATAATGGAAACCAGTTTTTTTCTCTCTCAATGCAGTATTCTGCCAGAGTCAAAGAGTTGACATTTCAAAAAAGAAATACCAACAGTTTGTGTTCATGTTTTTTGAATCTTTATCAGTGTATAATCTACATCAAAGAAACCACATATTCTTCTCGACAAAAGGATAATTTATATCTTTAGTATTGCCTGAAATTATGTAAAAACAAGAATGGTGATAATATGCATTATAAATGATCAATATTTGATTCATGTTTTTAGAAAGTCAATCACTTCTGGGATAAAATAAACTGTAGCAACAATATAATATAATCAATAGAACATTAGAAGAGTTTGTATTAAGCATAAGTTACTCATTCATTAAATGAATTTTTCATGTGTGTCACCAGCATACGTCACTAGGATGCAAAGATTATCCAACACACACTGTCTCTATAATTATGGAGCTCACACTTGAGCAGAGAAGCTTATTACTGCTAAACACATGGCTAAGTGAAACCACTTCTAAAAAAACCCCAAGATGATAGTTTTTACCTCCAACCCTCAAATATGAGAAATATTTGCTTCATAAAGGCCTGTAACAGATCACCTGTAAAGTACCTGAGAACAGTTCTCACAGTTTGCAATGACATGTAGTTAGATGTTGATAAACTACATAGATATTGGGTATACTTCAGAATAAAGCATGCTAATCAATCCGTGTAACAGATATATGCAACCCAGCAAGATATCAACAGCATTATAATGCAACTCGAAGGATAATTTTCTTTTATTCCAGGTGCATTTTAACATTAATTTTAAAAATAAAGTGAAAAGTCAGCCTGGGAAAAAAATGAGACATTAGCTTTAATATCCAAAGGCTGGGGTTTATATATCTCATAACTCCCTGGAAAAGAGTTCAACAAAAGAGTGTCAATAAAAACCCCAGCCTCGGAATAACTGAGCCTTGGGGCTTCTGGCTCTCAGTATTATTTCCACAATACACCAACTGCTGATGAGGCTTCTTGTAAAAATAGGAGAACTCATGACATCGATTGCATCTGTTTATCCTCCTTGGAGTGGTCTTCTCCTTATGCTATAGCATGTAATTTTCTGTTGTTCAGCTATGCTTTGTTAAAGAAATTAAAAGCTGTCTGTACTATATAATAAGAACATAGAATTATTTATCCATAAATCAGTTCACAGAAAATCACTATCCAGCAATATATAATAACTCAGCTTGTGTTTCTAACCTGTGGCCTGACTGTGGTATATCATCAACTTGTTTCAGTGAAAAGGCATAAATTGTTGTTATTATTGCTAAATCTGTGGTGGGAATGACTTTTTCAATAAGGAAAGATGGAAAACAGGCAAAACAGAAATGGTTTTTGAAGTACACACATTTCCCTTTTCAATGCATAGCTTAGCAGTACCTCAATACAACTCACTGAAATAAACCAAACTCTTCTACTCCTTCTTCTTCGATTTTAAAGACACTCCCTATCTATTTCAAATGGCTTGCATTGGGGTAAAATAAATGGAAAATGAAATATCATTCTTTGGGCATCTTACATTACTCAAGTACCTTTTATAACTTACACAAGTCAATGAAACCTCACAACATACTTGTCTGGGAGCCTACAATGTACCTAATCCTGCATTTATAACAATACAAAAGGACATACCAGACAAAAAATAAATAATTCAATGATTCAGTATAAATGCTGAGGCCATCCTGTTATATAAATTTATCGAGACGTCAACAGAGGTGCACCTGTGTGCATGCACCCACATACACACATATACTAAGTACACTGTTTCCTTCTCCACAGATAGCTTCTTTACTGCAACAATTCAGATGTCATGGATAAGTACAAACAAACTTGTTTTTAACTCTTTTAGGATATTTTTATTTTTAAATCCTATGTGTATCTTTCAGGGGAAATTATTATCAAGAAGATTATTAGAATTTTAAAAACAGAAATTAATTTCAGAGCACATTCTGAATCAATTGTAATAATATACAGCTCTCTGTTACCCTTGTTTCAAGTTAACTACCCTCTTAGACTACAACAATGTTTTATTTAAAAAAAAAATGTGTACATAGTACCATTTGGTGTCTTGTAATTCTATACATCGCTTTAACATTTTGTGGCATAAAGATTTTGTCTCATGTAATAGATGCTGCTTCACATTTGGGAAATGTTATGTTACAACTCTGACTTATATTAGATTATTTAATATAAGCACTAAGTAACTAGACTAAATTAATAAAGACCTTACTGGGGGAAAAAGGGGGAGAAAGAGAGAGAAAGAACAAAATTATTCCACAAATTAAATAAAACTTTCTGAAGTTAGTATTTTAGAAACCTTTATTTAATTTTCAAAATTCCAATTCTTCTGAAAAACAGCCAAAATATTGGTCAGGATATGAAAAAAATATGGTTGGTGTTTAGTTATTTATTTCATAAGAGTGCCATTTAAAACCATTACATGGAGGAATAGGCCAAATGAGAAAGAAAAGTGTTATGAGAAATTACTTGGAATCAATTCTAAACCTCTGTCACTGGTTAAAAACTATTTCATCTGGTATGTATTTTCTTATTATTGTTCTAAGTTTAATCATTATCTAAAAGAGTTTTAAATTAAAAGACTAATTTTGGCAGGTAACGCAAACAAGCTTCTCTCTTTTTTTCCCCCTCCTTTCTATTCAGAAATACATCTGCATTAAGAGATTTACCTCTAACATTTGCCCCCTCCCAAAGTATCTTCAACAATCAAAAACACAGGGTTGGGGGAAGCATACTTTGCTACATTCTAGCAGATGCTGTTCGTAATTTAAGGCCACGTTTCTACATCCTCTAGAGTAAAAGGTCTCCACTAAAGAGCTAAAAATACAGTTGCCTCACATATTTCCCATCCTAATTCATTACATGTATTCTTTATAGATGAGAACTAAAGTGTTACAATAGGTTTTCCTGAAGACCTGACTTTCCAGGTACTCTCTCACCAGCTCAGCATCCCTGGAGTATCAACTACATACTCCTAATCATATATTCCAGAACTGTCCTTCAGACATACTCTGTTTCCTATAATTTAAGGTTATATAATGCCTAAATCTTAAGAACAATATTTTGATAGCATGAAAATTCCCAAAGAAACTCCTGCCATAAACAGTGAAGGCAGAAGTATACTCATTGATGTTGTACTCTTCCATTCATGCTCCCATGAACCTCATCTCACAGTTATTTCTAAGGACCTGGTGAGATGTGGAAGCAGGTATGGCTGCAACCTATGCACGGCAACACTCATATATGTATGTATCAGGTACACTTCCATGCATACCCTATTATTAAACTAATAGTTTGTGGACATGGTTTCCAAGTTTTAGATATTTTACATTCAAAGATGTCCTGACAGTTCCTTTATTTACATTTTTTGGAAATGTAATGTTTAAAGGCTGCAAATGAAACTTTAAAATATGCCAGTACTGTCTGAATGATTATAAAAGAAACCAAGGATCCAGTAAATAGAAGGTGCCTCTCTCAGTTGCCAAATGTTTCTTGAATTGAATAAAAGGTAGACTTATAGTCACAACGCATCTGGTGATAAATAATGACAATAGCCTATTCGAGCCCCCTAAAACATTCAGCCTTGTCAGAAAAATGCCACATGAACCAATAGACAATTGAACTGAGGGAGAGACGTAGAGACTACACCAAATGGGATGTCTAGTTATCCTGTGGCAGGTGGACCAAAAGATGACCTAGAGGACAAGTGACAGCCAGAAATGGAAACTTCCTCCCAGGATTGTGCCGTTTAGAGGAGTCGGATGAAGTAAATGCCTTCCAAGGTCATTCCTGGAGCAGTCATGAGCCCCATCCTGGCCTATGAAACAAAGCTCCAGGGATAAATCCTAAAACATGCTGATGATTAGTCAAGTTAGCTAATCACTGCCCAGGGTGTCTGGGGGGGAAAACGAGGATCTGGAGCACTAAGATCAATATACTGATTCTCCTATAGAGAATTAGGAAACAAAAAGATTCCCAGACTCCTTTTTTTTCAACTCACCAAAAGATAATTCTCTTTACTGTCAAATAGGATACTAAAAGAGAAAGTGGAACTTTATAGGTTGCAAGAAAAAATATGGGGCTAGGGTGCATTTTAACTGTGTTAAGTATGAAGGATTTGTCACGGACTGAGTCAGCAATGTGTGTGTGGGGGGGGGGAATGACAATTTAACTTGTTTCTACAACCCTAGCTACAACCCTATCAGCGTGAGGATGCCTACAATACAGGGGGTGTGTGATGGGAATAGACCAGAAAACTATTTTTCTGGAAAAGCAGTCGGGTGGAAATCTTGAGATCTTGATTTTGATCTTGGATATGCAGCCTGTTGCTGTAGCTCTGCACCTGTGAGCACCTCCCTTAACCTCCCTGGGCCCCTATTTTTTCTTTTATAAAATGGAGATTTAAAGCCAAAAACAAACAAAAATAAGTTTCCTAACTCACAAGATAGTAATTATAATGAAATAACATGAGTTAAAGTGCACTGAAAATTATAAAGTACAATATAAACATATGTTGGTATTCTTGAATTGTAAGTTAAGAAGAGGTAAGCACTGCAATTTTTTAGGGTTTCTTAAGGGAAAGTTGCCTTTACTTAAAAGCAAAAACTTGAATCTTCTAAAATGTTACGGGCTAACCTAGCAAATCATCTGATGTAGTCCAAAGACGACAAGCTTAGAAAGTTGTCCTATCTCTAGGATTAGGGCCAGTCACTCACTTTCTTTCAGCCTGTTTTGCCATCTTTAGGAGTGACTGAAATCTGAAAGATGGTAGCAGGAGCTGCGTTTTACCCACAGCCCTCTGCTACAAATGATCCCAGACATTCTTTGCACTTACAAATATCTGACATCTCTATTCCTCACTAAAGTTCCATACATAGCATAGTACCTGGCAGATGGCAGAGGCTCAGAGAATGGATGGAAGGGAAGGAGGGAGGAAGGAGAAAAAGGGAGGGAAGAGAAGAAGAGGAGGGGAGGAAGAAGGTTGGTTGATTCACTTTGCCATAGCCCACAAGCCGCACCAGCCGACTTTGCAGATTCGCCTTCTGCGCCCTGCCCAGACTTTGCCCTAGCATCCTGCCAACACCAGACAAACAGAAAACTGACCTACCATACATATTCTTGGGAGCCTGGACATCCAGGAAGACTAGCACAAAAGGTGCTTTAGACAACAGATAAAAGCATAAAGAAAAGATCCACTTGTGAAAGCCCTGAAACTAAATCTTGTGGAATCTACTCTACCATCATAAATTTAGCAATGATCCTGATAGCCCCTTGAGGTTCTGACAGTCTAGATTAAACCAATGCTCAAATCCTTTCAGGTCCAATAACTGAGGCTTTGATTACTGTCATTTTTAAAATACATTAAGCCTTCAAAACTATGAAAATAAATTTAACGTTGAATTGGTAGACTGATTTTTCTATCATTAAAATTCTACTCTTTCAAAAACATAACAGCAAGTACCCAGCTTTGTGTTTCTCATGGAAGTTTCATTTTTATTTTTATTTTTTTTTGAGGTTTCATTTTTAAACTTTCAAAGTATAGTAAACAAATTCTAAATTCAGGATAATTGAAGGTCTGCCAGTTGGTGAGCAAAACAATGGCTTTCATATCAACCAAAAAAGGGAACATGGCTCAATCATGTTTTTTTTATTTGACTATCATTCTGCCAACTGCACTTCTTACTAAAATAACAAAAGCTGCTGCCTACAGACTGCTAGTGGACGTCTACCTGAATAAATATAATTGTGTTAATGAGTTCTTTACATAAGAATTACTAACAGTAACTTTCCCAAAGATCCTTTTGTTGTTAAAAGGCAATAATACAATTATCAGGACAAGTAAGACACATTCAGATCAATTTTGCATTTCTATTGCACTAAATAAAATAAATTGTTGATATGCCTCCATAAAAATACGTAATTTCTTCTCATTACATCTATATGGCCAACTAAATCCCTAGAATAACCCATGTACATAAATAAACATAATTCATTTAAGTATAATAATAACCCTTAGGAGAAAGGTACAGAAATCTTGAAATTATCTAATTATAAATACTAATTAATTTCCTAGGAATAACTAACATATGAAGAAACTCAAAATGTCAGTAAGACTTACTTTTTTTGAGGGCTTCAAAATATAAAAACTAGGCAAGCTGAGAAGATGACAGGAGTCAGATGAGAACTAATCCTGTAGATTCATACTGTGTTCTATCAGAGGAAAGAAAGCTGCAGTGGTGCCCCGAAGGGCTTATGTGTGAAGAGGATTTTTTAATCCAGTCATTCTTAAAATAGCTTTAGTGATGTTTCATTTGATTCTAATTAATATCAAACCACCATCTACTTCCCACCTCTAAGAAGGAAATTCTCATAAATCTCAAAAATAAATCTGATCACTCTGGTCAGTAAGTTAAATGAGGAGGAAAAAAAGTCCACTTAGTCTCACTTTGTGTTATTGCTGTATTTCATTCTGCCTTTGTTGATGTTTTAACATATACATTCTATAATACATGGGGAGGACAGACAACATAGAAAATATTCACTGCAAGAAGACTGATTTTCTTCGTGTCTAATTTTTTGTTCACGGATGAGCTTTTGAATACTGATGACGCATTAGTGGGCTCAAATTTACCTCTAATCACTTTTAGATGTTCAATAAGTGTTTTATTATGATCACATTATAATGATCCATCCAGAAATTGGGTATTACTTTAAGCTGTTTTTTGGTTTGTTTTTTTTTTGAGATAGAGTCTCACTATGTCACCCTCGGTAGAGTGCCATGGCATCACAGCTCACAGCAACCTCAAACTCTTGTGTTTAAGCCATTTTCCTGCCTCAGCCTCCCAAGTAGCTGGGACTATGGACACCCACCACAATACCCAGCTATTTTTGTTGTTGTTGTCATCATTGTTGTTTAGCAGGCCCAGGCCAGGTTCTAACCCACCAGCCCCGGTATATGTGGTTGGTGCCCTAACCACTGAGCTACGGGCATGGAGCCTTTTTAAAACTTACTGTGTTATTGCTATGTTGCTACACTAGAATAAAATAGTTAGCCAAGTTATCCAATGTCACATTAAAATTAATTTGCACCAGAAGCAGAGCAAATCATTAATTTTTAAGTTCTGATAGAACACTTTTCAGCATGACTCATAGTAACTTAAACTTAACATAGGTTAAAATGCCCAAGGACATTTATTTATCAGTTTATAGTCCTTACACATTTGAATACATCTCAAAATCAGTCATAATCAACCAAAGACTACCTCATTCATTTGAACCTGGTATATAATACTTAGTAGAAGCTCAAAAAAAATTGCTTGTTTAATAGTGTTGAAAACTGATTATGTTCTAAGAACTATATGAGTCCAAAAATGATCACAACTTTGTTCCCCAATCACATCTATGTGGCATATAATTTTCACATTTAATGTGTACTTTGCCAAATACAGAAATAAGAAATAAAAGTTTTGTAATTCTTGTCCTTGCTACCAAATTACTTGATGATACAAAATATTGGGTTGCAGTGGTGCATGTAAAAATGCTTACAATAAACCAGAATAAAGTCCTAAAAAAAATCTTTTACTCACTCATTCATAAACCATTCCACAGGAAGCCAACCCATGTAAAGGACCTTCATACTGTATTTTGGGCACTGCTATTTTTCTCTCTGGTCTATCCATGATGCTGCAGGATGTGTCCATTATTAAATGGGTTTCTTGTCCCTCAATGGGCAAGAAACAATTTTGAGTTACAAAATGACTTCATATGAGCTAATGCTCATGTTAAATATCCAGCAATTTTCAACATGGGCTGGATTTAAACAATTGGCAAAGTTGACTCTACTTTCTTTTCTTTTGCAGTTTTTGGCCAGGGCCGGCTTTGAACCCACCACCTCCGGCATATGAGGCCAGCACCCCACTCCTTAGAGCCACAGGCACCGCCTGACTCTACTTTCTATAACTCCTTATGCACCCAAATCTGAAGGTAAGGACTGATTTTGTGTCTTTGAACTTCCAGTCCCTGCTCAATTCACACAAACCTTTTATTCTATTCCTGTAAGATACAATCACTAGTATCACAATATTTTTTTAAAATGTGCTCTAATGGCGTCATACAAGATGCTTGAGATTTCCATATTTGTTGTCTCTATTATCTTTTCAGAAAATAATTAATGCTTCACCCAGGAGTATTCAAAATGCCTGCTGGAATAATCCAAAACTTCAATTGCCCAGAGTGGGTATGCCTGTATAAACATTCATTCTGGATAATTTATTTCCTTTTGCAAATATAAGGCCTGCAAATGTGTTTTACAAAAACAACAATAGCATTTTGGATTTCAAATGCAGAAGAAAATGAGCTCTCAAAGTAGCTGCAGCACAAAGGGAAGTCACAGTCTCACTGGTCTCTAGAAACCTCAATGTCTTCAGGAAGAAGCCAAGTGAAGTCGGTGAAAATCCTAAGTGCTGAGAGTTACACACTGAGAAAGTAGTCTAATATAATCTGACCCATGGTTACTAGAGAAAATACTGCATTCCTTGTTATCTTATTCCTAGCAAATACATTTCTGTCTTAATGGAAAAGATCTGGGTTCACACTAATCAGGCCCAACGGAAGGCCATATTAGCAATTTGGCAGGTGCCTGAGGGCCATACCTAATCTGCATAAAGTGAAGCAGATTGCAACCGCCCTCATCATTTTATTTTTAAACTGGTTTTTGAAGCGGAGCATACATAAAATCTCAGAGGGAGAGACATGAGATGGTAGTGCATACATTTTCCTGTATGTCTTTATTTTCATTCTTTTTGTACAAATAGTTTTCCTGAATGGCTATTAACCTAAACAAAGGTAACAAAATAAAAGGTGTTAGGAAAAGAAGTAGGCAGTGATCACAAAATGATCATATGGAAAAAAATGTCATATGTTTTCATAGATCTTCACAGTCTTCTATAATTCCACATCAATTCTAATTTGAAATTAATGTTTCTATGTTTTGTGAAGACATGCTAAATGCCTTCAAATATACTTTGAATTTGGGAAAACTGTACAGCTAGCAAAGAGTGCATGACTAATGATCAGCTGTACACTTGTGATCTGTCTAACAGAGGAAAACACTGTATTAAGTATCACTACTATCATCTCAATATTGGCTTCTGCTGCTCGTAGCATACTTTAAAATGATCATGCTCTTTACATCCTAAGAATTAATAATCAAAATCATTTAGTTTAAGCCTGAGTGAGTCTGAAAAATAACAGAGTAATAATGAAGAGTGACTAAATTAAGCCACACAAAATCTGGGGGGGAGGGGGACAACAGACTACAAAGATTAGCATGTACCAGATAAATTTTTAAATGGAGTTAATGTAGGCATGGAAGTCCCAAGAGAATACCATGATGGAAGAATTTGGGGGTTTGTTGCTGTAAAAATACATATAGAAGATGCTTAGCCAGATACTTTGGAACAAAATGGTGTTACAAATGAAATGGTTCCACCCAGAGAAGCCATATTTTCTGGACATTCCCTACCTTGACAGGATGGTAGAATTAATTTCGAGAAACAGGAAATACCAAGTAGTTTTGAGGAAAAAGATAAAAGGAACTTCACAGACCAATGGGAAGCTTGATTGAGAAATAGCAACCTTCCAACATCAGCTAAAGAACAGGCACACATTCTAGAGCTATGGAATCTGGGTCATAGGAAACTGCTAAACCTAGAACACATAGGAAGTAAAGACTGTTGCAGCAGACAGAAAAAAAGAGGATGAATGTCAGCAACCTGCAACCTTGAAAGATACAATGGAATCTGAAAATAGGCAGGTATGATAGTGAAAGGCAGCAAAAAGGTCACCCCCAAGTATGCCCCTGTGCATATTGATTATTTTGAGCCAAACACAAGTGAAAAGCAGATACAGATGCACATATTAATAAGCTTCTGTTTTTCTCTTGTTAATGTGCCCTTTTCAGTCACAATGGTCTCAAAAGACTGCAGGTGGCATTAAATGAGGTAATATGAATTCAGGTTCTTGGTAAATTCTAAACTGTTAACCAAACATAAGCTATCCTATTACTGTTGGCTTTTTGTAAAGAATAAACACAGGCTGGGCATGGTGGCTCATGACTATAATCCCAGCATTTTAGGAGGCAGTGGCAGGAGGGCAGCTTGAGGTCAGGAGTTTGAGATCAGCTTGGGCAACATAGCAAGACTTCATCTACACACACACACACAAAAAAAAAAAATGGCCAGGCATGATAACCCACACCTGTAGTCCCAGCTACTCAGGAGGCTGAGGTGGAACTTCAGCCTAGAAGTTCAAAGTTTTGGTGAGCTATGATAGCACCCACTGTACTCCAGCCTGTGTGACAGAGCAACAGCCTATCTTGAAAGAAAAAGGAAGGGAGGGAGAGAGGAAAAGAAAGGCAAACACAATAATAAAGAGTTAAACATGATTCATTTCTTATTTATAATCTTAGAGGAAGAGAGTGGCATTATTTCCTCCAACAGTGGATAAGAAGGAAATTCCTAAAAAGCCAAGTAAATATTCAAACAAATTGAATTTGAAATGGTGATAAATAATCAATCTTTGAACTTTGAAAGATAAACATAAGCCTTAAAGTAAGAGAAAATTTATGTTTGACCAGGCAAAGACACATAACTTTGGATTCTAGGATGCTTAAGAGTGGAAACCATTTTGCAATTTTTCTGGTATATAGAGAAGTGGATGAAACTTGAGATGATCGAGAAGACCCTCCACTTGTAAGTTCTTACTATACATCAGGTATTTTTTCACAAAAATCCTATGATACGGATATCCATGTCCCCATTTTAGATTAGGATAGATCACTTGCCTAAGTGTTAATGTCAAAAGCTGGACACTGGAATCCAAGTTTGCCTGACTCCAAGCCCATATTCTTTCCCCATAGCAAGGTACCACTTCCCCTCTGGAGAATGCCTGCCTTACCTTGGTGATCCAGCTCAAACAATGTCTCCAGAAGGAACAGCAGAATTACTGTCTCTACACTTTGCATTCACTCATGAGGTAAATAACTATACAACTATACAAGGATCTGGAAGCCTCCTTTTCCCATTAAAATGGATGATGCTCAATGGAGCTTCATCTTAGTTGTTATTGCTCCAGCTCTGAACTGAGCACCTGGCATGAAAGAAATAGCCAGTAAATATCTGGCAAATGAATAATGAAAAAGATTTCAAATTGCCATCAAGTAATCTGATGCTATTATTTTTTAACTACCCTAATTTATTTATTAAAGGTCAACCATAAGCCAGGCAGAGTTACCCTACATGTGGTACTATCAATACATTTATGAATTATGCCATTTAATCTTCAAATTATTCCCATAATCGTTCTCATTTTTGCAGGTAAACAGAAGTAGAAAAAGATTAAACAACCTGCTATAGACACATAGCTGCCAATAACAATAACAACAATATCATGAATTAAATGCCTATTTGTGCCAAGCATAGTACTAGGATTTAACATAAATTATCTCCTTCAATCTTCACAACAAATCAAGAAGGTAGGTGTTATCATCACATTTTGCAGATAAGAACACCAGGAGACAAAACAGTTAAGCAGATTCTCAAGATTACACAGCTAACAAGCACCATAACTATTATCTAAATTCAGGTTTTTATGACTCCAAAGCCCACATTCTTTCCACTACATCTAGATCCCTTCTACTATATTATGCTGCCTAACTCTTTCTATTTTAAGTACCTGAGATAAGCACTTGAGATAAAATAAATCTCAAATTGACTATTTAACCTACACTGGTTACATTTACTAAATGGGTCAGTAAGAATCAAAAATAAAATGTATAGTACATAAAAGGAGATCCAGGAATGTGGGCCTGATTCAATGAACTCAATCAGTTGTTTTTTGTTGGACTCAAAATATTACGTGTATCTTTTGAACATAAAAACTACATAATAGCAATAAATATTCTTTTTCCAAATGTATCACTGAACTTTTTCATTCATTCATTCTTTTAACATTTATGGAGGCACTAGAAGTTACCTCCATACAGGATAGTAAACAAGACAGACATGGTGCCTACACTCATGAAACCTAGGTCTAGTCAGTCTAATCAACAAGCAAAGGCAGAGTTAAAAAGTTAACAGTTACTAGGAATGAAAATATTAAAATACTCTGAGAAAGAATAATCAAGTAGTCAGGGATAATGGCCCAAAGGATGAAAGGAATGTGCTTCGCAAAGAGTAGTGAAAATGGGATGCTGGGCAGAAGTATGGAAAAGAAATGTTTGATGTTCATGATGTTCATAAAACAAGAAAGGCTAGGGTGGGATAAGAGATTCAAAGAAGGCCAGTGTGGCTGGGAACAGGCTTTGGGAAGTCCATGATTGAGGACAGAGAACAGAACAGATTAGAAAGAAATTTGCAGACCACGGCGAGTATTTGGATTTTATTCCAAATTAAACAGGAAACCAAGGAAAGGTTTTAGGCTGATTGATGGCATTATTTAGCTTTTGTGTGTGAGTCTCCACTCAGGCTACTGGGGAGTCTGAACTGAAGAGCACTGGGAATGAATGGCACAGATGTCCACTGGGGTGGACCAGGAGGAATCGCTAGAGATGGGAAAATTAGACTCTTTCAAAGCTTCCTCAATATTTGATCCATTATCACCTAGCCCTGTGGCATTAAAAAAGTCAATTACATTGAGGGTAACATGAGAGAGTTTCAAAGGTACAGGGAATGTCCTATTTCCTAAACAGAATGTTGGGTATAATGAAAACGTTTGTTTTGTTATTTATTGTTTAACACCATACATATGGGTTACTTACATTCTTTTACAACCATGGAATTTTTTACAATAAAACATTTGCAGGTATCAATGCTGTGAGATTTAAATGACTGTTATATCTTAGAACACTCAGTCAAGAATTTCAGGCAGGCTTTAAAAATTCCTCAGTTTGACCCTTAAATCAGGACAGTAAAGCTCTTCCCCAGTGCAAGTTCTGATGAAAGTTCTGATAGTTTCTAATATCAGGTTAATTATAATAATGGAAAACTATAAGTTAAATTTAAAATCTGAAATTTGACAATGTAACACCTTTAAGCATCAGTGAAAATCAATCATGAATTTGTCAACTGGGAAGAGAATCCAGACTTTAATTATTATCCATTACTCTAATTAATTAATCAAAAACATAGAATGACATCTAAAAACAAGTATGTTTATTAAAGAGTTATTCATAAAAATAACCTAAATTTCTAAAACAAATGGGAGAGTTAAGTAAATTATAGTACACTCATACCATCAACCATTAGAAAGTGATCAAAAATCAATCCCATGGAAAATGTTTATCATATTACATGAAAAAATAGAATACATAGATTTACTCTGAAGAAAGAAAGGAAAAAAGACTATGAGGTGTGTAAAGACTTTTTTATTTTTTATTTATTTATTTTTTTTGAGACAGAGTCTCACCATGTCACTCTCAATACAGTGCCATGGCAACTCAAACTCTTGGGCTTAAATCATTCTCTTGCCTCAGCCTTCGAGTAGCTGGGACTACAGGTGCCCCCCACAATGCCTGGCTATTTTTTGGTTGCAGTTGTCATTGTTGTTTAGCAGGCCCAGGCTGGGCCCGAATCCTCCAGCCTCGGTATATGTGGCTCGCACCCTACTCACTAAGCTACGGTGCCGAGCCAAAGTGTGTGAAGACTTTATTAACAAAATTGCTAAGATAAGAAATATCCTGGACCACAGGTGACACCAAGGGGGAATTTTACTTTATCATTCATACCATTTTATATTTTTCATATTTTCTACAATGGGTGTGTTTATTACTTTTAAATTGCTATGCTTTCCCTGCAAATAAAGCAAAGCAACCTACACACAAAAGGAAGCTATCTGCATTCAGAAATCTCAGATCTTTTATAAATTCCCAACTATATTCAGATGAGAAGCCCTCCGATTTAGAAATCTTTATATAGAAACATGAACAGTTACAATGGTGCCGAAGAGGATATTAAGTAAGAAAGGCTTAATAGTCAAAGTGACTGGATAGGAACACCAAAAAATTGCATAAATGTCTGATCTGTTGGCAAAAATTAAGTCCTCCGCTAGTCAACCATCTCTTCAGCATCCATACAGAGCCCTGTGGGATGGCAAGACACCAAATGACAAGAGGGACACAGAGAATCAGAAGACAATCACTGTCAACAAGGGGTTTGTTATCACCAAAAGAGCAGGTAATGCAAAGATACTAGGAACAAACAGCAGGTAAATGATCCACAGACAGATCCCAAAAGCAGGCATCAAGAGGAAGAAGAGAAACAAGTGTGACTGCTGCACCAGAACACTGTGCCCAATAAGTAAGACTCTCCGCTCTGACCTCCCAAAGATGACACCACAGGGAACAGACTGCCAAGGCCCCCTCACTGAAGGCAATGTTATCACCATGACAGGGACAGAGACAAAGACCCTGACACAAAACAACCACCTTGAAAGCTAGCACTCCTGCGGGTGACTACTCTCTCCAATTTAACTCAAGTTCACTTTGTGGACTGCCTGACAAATGATTATTTTGTCAGACAAAAGACAAAATATAAGTGCCACCTCTAATTGACATATCAATAACTACCAGTAAATGGTTACTTACTATATTGAAAACAACGCACTTTATTTAGAAGAAAGTTTTAGAACACCACAGGGAAGAGCAATATGATATATAAAATGGCACAGTATAATTTTGGATGCAACCATATACACCAAAAAAATGTAATATTTAAATCAGAGATTATTCATTTACCATATTATATTTACCAAAGAGAAATATATGCCTTTAAAAAGTGAATATTGCTTTAATGCTATGTGTCTTTCTGAATGCCCCAAATAAATAACATTTATAAAAACATCACTGTAAACTAAATGTTACCTTAAATAAAATCACACAAATCCCAAATAATTAATAATTTTCTAAAAAGTAATTTAGTTTTTTTTTTTTTTTGCCTCAAAAGCAATTAAGATAGGTTATAATCTTTCATGTAGATAAGAATACCAAACTACCCTTTCCCCCCTTTCTGGTTATGACCTTTAAAAAAAAAAAACCCTGTGATGCTCCTGTAGCTAAGAGCTTTAAACTTGTAAATAACCCCTCTCAGAAGCCCAAATCTCCATATCTTAATATCATGAAAGCTGGAACTGTAAAATAAAATCTGTTAGCAGCTGAAATCTTAATGAGGTTCTACAAAGAAGAGGCTTTTCTGCAATGACTCAATGCATGGAAACAGTTGAGTAATTATAAATGCATGGGCTGAATATGAGTTGGCAAATATAATACCACAGAATGTACCCAGAACTAGGGTTGTCCCAGTTCAAATGAGACTATATTCCTTTACCAGTACAGGCAAACAACTAACCTGAAATGTCTTTGGCTAAGAGATAGGTGTGAGCCCATAAAATTATGTCCCCTGACTCTGCATTTACATGGAGACAATCTGTTCTGGCCCACCAACAGCCTGTTCTTCAGCAACAAAGCACTTCGAAAGGAGCTCTGCATAATATCCGTTTCATCAGACATAATAGAAGCCAATGACAATTAGGCTTGAGCAGCAGCTCTCAAAACTTGGGGACATGAGTGTCCCCTATAAAGAACCTGTGAAAATGAAGATTCTGGGGTCTGCCACCAGGGGACCCAATTCACTGGTCTATATGGGGAAGGAAGGCAGGAATCTGTACTTTGGATAACCACCCTAACAGTCATGCCGGCTGACTCAGGGAAATCCAAGAATGTGGTGTGCTCCCCCAGGGAAGTGTAGAAAGGGACAATGCAAATGAGTGGGAAAAAAGAAGCTATATTTTTGGGGAAGGTGGAGGGAGTTCTCTACCACTATCACTTTTTCAGGGAAAAGGAAAGCAGTTTCCTCAAAAGTGTTCACTGAACCTTCACACATATAACTGCAAACTTAGAACATGTCCTAGAAATATTTTAGTATAATTATTCATGGTAAAGAAATCAAACTCCACATGCTTATATGTGTAGTTTTAAAAAGAAAAAAAAACCAGCACTCAGGGCCAAACTCTCTCAAATCTATTCTTATTTAGAAATTTAAAAAAATTAGGGATGCTTAATTATATGAGTATTACATGCTTCAAGATAAGTACATCCGGCCCTCTGTATTTCAGGATTCTAAATCCTCAGATTCAACCCACCTTGGACCAAAAGTTTTAAAAATAAAAAAATACAACAATTAAAAAAATCTAAAAAATGCAATTTAACAACTATTTACATAGCATTTATATTATTATAATCTAGGCATAATAAGTAATCTAAAGATGATTATTTAAAGTATAGGAGAGGACATTCATAGGTTATAGGCAAATACTGTGCTATTTTATATAAGGGACTTAGTATTTTGATATCCAAGGGGGTCCTAGAAGCAACCCCACTGGATACCAACGGGCAGAGTTTTTATAATTATTACACCTAACAAGGTAGGAAGTTAAAACTCAAACACTGCAAAACCCTACAGTTTTATGATTATGTAAAACTACAATTTTCATTTATTTTTCCCTAAGTCCATTAAAATTCAAGTCCTATCTGCTAATAATGTTTAGTTTCCTTTGTGAGAAAACCTAGGGCAATATGAATATCTTCTGCTGAGAATCTAGCCCCTTGAAGAAAAGAGTTTCCACAGAACCTTTGAAGAGCTTAGCACCCTGAGAGGAGGAAGCTGCCCCGTGGCCATCTGTCTCATAGTGCTCACCAAGGAAGACAGAATGAACACCTTCATGAAGGGGAACTCTGCTGGGACCGTATCAGAAGAACAGACTTGTGAGAGGTATGAAGCCAAAAGACTCTCTGAGGTACAAAAACCCACTTCTATCTAAAGGTTACAGTAAAAAATGGCATTCTTAGAGGAGATATGCATACTGTATTTTAGGAAAATAGACGTCATAAACTTAAAAGAAAATATAGATGTGGTTCCACAGAGGGAGCTGTTTGGGGAGACAGTTTAAAATGGTTTGAAGCTGTGAAAATACTTGTATGATTATAATTACATAAAAGAAGAAGAGTGAGCATCACTATATGAAATAATAGTCATTAAAAGTGACACGCATTGACATTGTCACGTACTAGTCACTAAAATCTCACTTAATTCTTAAAGCTGCCCTAAAGTAAGAAGGGTTTTTATGCCACTTTACAGACGACATATAGATAAGTTAAGTAAGTCCCCTAGTAGGGAGATACCCTAGTAGGAATGAGGCCAGGATCTGAACACTAAAAGGCCTTCTGCTTCGCTGCTCAGGAAGTTCTATGATGAGTTTGAATTTCTAAGACTAGGTAAGAATTATGGGAAACAGAGCAGAGGAACAAACAGGAACTTCTAAGAATGTTATGAAAGAGGTCACAGCCCAGAAAGCTCTGAGACTTGCAGCCTGCTAATTCCAACAAAGTTTTTAAGTAAAGTCAGGAACTTAAGGATGACGTAGGGAAAGACAGACACAACTGCTTGTGGGAAGTGTTGTCATGTTGAAAAGATAAATAAATGGGAAGCAAAACTACCCAGTTACCCTGCTATTTCCATTTTACCGGCTAGTACAAAGTTTCAAACTGGAAATGCTAGAACGATGGCTGAGGAAGCCCTGAAAGCTAACATAGGAAATAAAACCGTGCTTGTGGCAAATGAATGTAAGCCTCCTAGGCCCAGAGAATTCACATCCCAGGGTATTGGAAGAGTATGTAGAACTGAGAGTTGATATGATAAAAATATAAATAAGTAAAATCATGAACAAACAGAAAAACTCTAAAACAAATCAAATGTTTACTCAAAGTTCAAAATTTTAAAGGTAAAAAAGTTCAGCCCACAGGTATAACGTCAGTGTCCTTTTATCAGGGTTAAAGGAACAGTAAAAATACTTGAGAAACTTTTCCTGATAACTTAGGAGAGCTGACAATGCAGTTTGTGTCCTATTGCATAGTCTCAAAGTTAATAGCCTAAAAAGCGGTCTTCAGGTTACTGCAGTCCCATCTCAGGCTCTGTCCATTCCACGTCTTACTAATGATTTGGAAAAAGATACTTAGAGAATTTGCAGATTTCACAAGGTCAATACACTCGATAACATAATTTAGATTCAAAATGACTGGAATGGCCTGGAATACATAAACCAAAATTTAACAAGAATAAACATATTAATTTATTTTAAAAAACTGTATGTATGTGGGGCAGTGCCTGTGGCTCAAAGGAGTAGGGTGCTGGCCCCATATGCCAGAAGTGGCAGGTCAAAAACAGCAAAAAAAAACAAAAAAAAAACAAAGATTATATGTATGTGTAATACAGCTAATTTTTGACCTTGCATAAAGGCATGTGAAAAACAGAAACAAACAAAAACAAACTTTATTTTATTGAGGCAACTCCATATGAGCCACTATAGTGAACGTCTGCTGAAAAGAAAGTCAAGATCATATGTGAGGTAAGAAGCTGAGTTAGTCTCAGAGGGCCATGAACTAGCAAGCAAGCAGACACAGGTGATACAGAACATGAGAGGAGAGCAAAGAGAACCGAATGTACACATTCACCCCGTGACTCCATAGGCTACCAAAAGAAAAACATCTTAGCAAGGGTATGATCATATTTTCCAAATATCTGAGCTGTAGGAAAGGAAGTGGTATCTGCAGATTATGAAGAAAATTCCTTTACAATCCCTAGAAATCATAAATAAGAGCAACTATGACATCTACAGCCTCACAAATAAGTAAGCTCCTCATCCCTAAAAGAAGCCAAGCAAAGGCTGGATAAAGCTCACCAGGAAGTCATGGAGGAGACTCCTAAATATGGTGGAGGAGGGGAAGAGATGGTCTTTAATTATGTTTCATGACCCAACGATAATCCCAATAGCGCATCCAGTTTTCCTCTGTTCTATACACTATTCAGCGGTATTATTTTAAAGGCAATCTACACTTCACTGGAAAGAAAGGTATTTACAGTACATTTATTGATGTAAAACAAGAATCAAAGAAAATAATAGAGACCTGAACTTAGAGCACTGTGTGGCTGCCAGACGGTGCACAGGATGCATAGTCAATACAACTTCCCTGAAGGAGCAGTTTTCTGCATGGACAAAATGGTGAATTAACATATTTATCAAGGCTAAATTAATCTCTGCCCTCCAACTCTGCTTACTTTATATTTTCAATACCTTATTTTAAAAAATCAAGACAAGATTTTTCTACACTGTGGCGTCATACCACCACCTACAAAATGTCTCATGAAGGATGAATCTTTGCTGGGAATGTGCATGCATTGTTTTATTTTTAACACTGATCACAGTGTGAATGCCCCTTCTACTATAGGAGGTAATGTTAAGAAATTTAACTTCAAAAGAGTTTTTTCTAGCTCATCTTCCCAATGTAATGATACAGCTGCTAAGTCTGGATTTAATTATAAATCTGCAGAGAATTTCAAGAGGGAGGAAGTTCAGCATGGCTCCCCCTCATTCCTGCAAACCCCCCACCTTCACTTTCTTTTTCTTTTGGTTTGTACACACTCTATAGGCCAGAGTCATTAATAATTTGCACAAACAGACTATTATAGAGATCAAAAACTGCCTTTTTCTGTGTGTGAGTTTAGCAGTAAAGCCTATTTGAGAGATTTTAAAAGCACGACAGAATATGTCTGTAATTTCCCCTTTATAATAATATATTTTTTCTAATTATACTATCAGAGGTATCCAGACTAAGCAGAATGATTTTGAAGTATTTCTATTTCTACTGTCTATAAGACTTGGTGTGAGCTGCTTTTTTTTTTTTTTTAGAAATTATTTTTTACTTTTATTTATACATATTAGCTGTCTATTTTTTTTAAACTTTGGTAAAAACATGATAAGCAAAATTGTTTGCTATTTGTATTTTGTCTTGTGTATTCTGTAACAAACAAGTAGTAAATGATTATGTATTCAAAAAAAATTGCATAGCTCTTGTTAAAGCTATATTGATAGTTACTTTCTTTTTTGGTTGCTGATACAATGCTATCTTTCTTTTTCTAATATTATTTTGTAATTATTTTTTATGTAGGAATATAATTGATTTTGTACAGTTATTTTGAAGTTAGCTACATTGCTGAATTTTTCTATTGTTTTGGTAACTTGCAAGTAACTTGGTAACTCAGAAGTAATGAAATTTGTATTTTTTTTACAAACCATTGGGATTTTTAAGTTATCATAACTGTACTAGCTAGGATGTTCAACTTTACTAGGAGTGGTGGTAATGAGTACACTTATCTCATAATTGATTTGTAGATAATGCTTTTGTTTCCTCATAAAATTGATATATTTGTCCCCCCCAAAAAATATATATATATATCATGAGCGGGTTCTTCTCCCTGCTTCTGCTCAAAGAAGTTAACCAGAACTCTTTGAACTCTGACCTGAAAAGACACTTGGATCAGCCAAATCTAATCCTAGGCTCTGAGATTAGTTTAATGATATTTGAGGCAGCTGAGATGAACCTTGCTGAATTCTGGATCCTACACTGTAAAAGGAGTCATTGTTCCTAGAGGCAGGGCAATATTCTTTTCTCAATTGGTATTTGAGTTAAACTCTTATTACTGATCACTTATTCCTCAATTCAGATAGATTCACAATTAGAATAAGACTGTATTGTATTAACGCTTCATTTATCAGAACTCCGTATTGTCTGGTATCATCTGCAAACTTTGCTTCTCCCCAAAAAATTGGACCAAAAATGCTGGGAATCATCTTTACCCAATCTCCAACTGCTAGGTGAGATTACAACTCTGAAAAGTTGCTCTCTCAGCACATATTACCATAACTTTAACTATGGAAATTTTAGGCCGCATTTCAAGAAGAATGAATACACCATTATTTTCACCATCTGCTCAGGGTGGTCACTATTTTTTAATGCAATGTAGTACACAGGAATTACATCATGAGGCTATCATAAAAGCAAGTGTTAAAACCCATGATGAATTTTCCTACTATAACTAAGCAGTTAATAAGTGTAAAAGTAGATCAAAACATACACTTATGGTCTGGTAAAACATTTACATTAACCTTTGTAAATACAAAAATAAAGAGTTTTTTAAAAAACCATAAAAATCCTTTTTGCCTCTTACTTCTAAAGCTCCATTAGTGATCTTAGATGCCTGGAAACTTTTTCCTAATTAAAGAAGCCCAAGTAGTAATTGCTAATAAATGCCATTTACTACATATTAATCTAGGGTAGTTACTTACAATAAAGATCTTATTTAGGCAATATTACTACGTATCAAATTCAAATCATATTGAATCATTTACTTTCCTCTGCCACATACCTTCCCTTTTCATTTTCTAGCAAAACCTCCTTTGCTACATCTGACGGGACTTTTTCCAAGTCATTCTTTATGTCTTGGACAAAAACTGTTTTTTCACTTCCCATCTTTGTCATCCCAAAACTTTATTATTTTCATATTAATACCTACTATGTTCTAGGCATTATGCTAAGAATTTTGCTTGTATGTCATTTTACCCTTGCAACATTTTAAGGGCAGGTATTATTTTTATTTATAGATAAAATGACATACATGGAGGTTGACAAACTTATCCAATGTCACAAAACAAGCACATCATAGAGTCAAAATATGAATCAATATGAGATTCCCAAGCCAGTAGTTTAATCACTACGATGGTTACAGTGTGGTGTAAACTGTTGGCAAGCAGTAAGTATGGACAGAAATCTTTCCTAGACTAGAATAACCCACAGACCAGAGAGAAAAGAGATATGTCAAAAGATAAACTATTATCAAGTGTGCTAACTACAAAAAGATAAGAGTCAGAAGAGCACAGAGAAGAAAGTAAATAAAGCTCTTTGGTAAACAGACAGTGGGATGGGGAGATGATCTTCCTGGGAAGATAACCTCAATTGAAAATGGGTCTTAACTTTTCCAGATTAACTGGAGAGGGGGAAGCATTTCAGAAAATGCACAAGGATTGCTTCTTGGCTTCTTGGCTAAAATCAAGTGCAGAAAAATGCACAAGGGTAGAGACTCAAGGAATATGGTGGCTCTGAGGAACTATGGGAAATTCAGTCCTGAAAGAGGGCAGGAAATGCAGAGTCTTATCCTGGGAAGGAGATGAAAAGAAAAGACCTGAAACAGACTAGGGGACAGCTAAATTTAGTGACTAGAAAAGCACTATTGTCCTGAGAATAAGAAAGATGAGACAGATGAGAGCTAGACTGTTAAAACAGAGCAGTGTTTTTCAACCTTTTTTTATCTCACAGCACACTTGAACCTATAGTTAAACTTCTGTGGCACATTTAAATTATGTTGATCAAAAAAAAAAAAGAAAGAAAGAGAAAAGAATAGACTTACTATGCTTTGACCTTCTTTCGAAAATAATTGAATTAAAACTTTAAATTTTAAAAATTTTCATGGCACACCAGTTGTAATAGAGAAACGTATATTGTTGAAAATATTTAACAGGGAAGAGAGAGAATATGGTGGTGGCCTGAGCCAGGAAGAAAATGTTGAGAATTTCTGGTTAGTTTGGAGTACTCTTGACTATTTTCTGTATTGCAAACAGAAAGAGCCAATGGAAAGGATAGATTATAGAAGACACAGAACTCCAGGGACAAATTATGAAGCAAAATCCCCCAAAGGGGAAAGAGTCAGCAATTAAATGAGCAAGGACAGAAGACACCCTTGATTGCTTCTTGGGCTTCTGACTAAGACCAAGTGAAGACACCCTTGAACAAGAGTGGGGACCCTCATGTAGTTGCATGCCTCACTGGCGCAGACGACACCCAGAGAAGAGGGTGTCTGTGGCAGCACCTCGTTACTTAGCCTCCTGTGCTGCTCTCTATTCGCTCTGTGTTTGTGTCTTCTCTCCCCAATTATATCACAAGCCCCACTTTTTCTTAGCATCACAGATTTTGGCTTATAGACTTTGAAGTCTTTGATTTTATAGAGAAAAGTAGAGGCCAACTTTCATATTTCTTTGTATCCTACTCCACATTAAAACAACATAGGCACATAAGAGCTAGTCCTTTACCATGTTGAGTTTAGGAGAAAATCAGGTATAGATCAAAAACAACACCCCCTCCAAGGAGATAAGTTGTGGATGAGAAATAAAAACTGTATCTTCGCTGTGTATAGGACAAGCTGCCCCAGACGAAACTATAAAATACATGGAGAATGTAATTGAAGTATTTATCAGGAAAGTGTAATAAATTGTCACATTATAAATAATTCTGTTAGAGCAGGGGCTCAAGAATGAATCTGTTATCTTTTACTTCCCTCACAGTAAATAAATGTCAGTACTGTATAGATGTTAACAGAAAACACCAGTGCCAAGGAATATTACAGAGTGTGTTTTTTTTAGCTACTATATTTTAAGTTAATATGTGAAATATTATTGCTAGGTCTCAAATTAGGAGAAAACTTTTTTTAATAAAATTTATATCTTCTCATAATCTGTATATTCATTTTTATAACTTCCTTGGCGTTTAATCTGAAAAAAGTATTTAAAAGCACATATGCAATTTTTTCTTAGCATCAGATCTAAAGCCTAGTTTTTCTAACTCATTGTCCCATGTTTTTTTACTAAACGAGCCTAAAAGTGAAACTCTACTCTGAGATTTTTTTTCTCTAAGTCTAATCAAGACTCTTTACTGGCAATGTTAGCTTTCTATCCCTCAGCTCTCTGCCTTCTCTGATTTCCCACAATAGATTCACAAACAAGCTATGGCCAACACTGCTACTTACCTACCCAATATTCACTTTTCCCTTCTTTCTTACTAGATAATCCTCCTTTTTTTTTTTTTTCTGAGCAGCATTTTCAAATGAAAAACTTGGATTTCCCAGGCTCTCTGGACCTGAGACTGAGATAAATGGCAAAGGTCTAGGGGAGGCTATTCCTTCCAGAATAATAAAGGCAAAGCCTCCTGAGGAGAAGCATTTAGCTTTTTGCTCTTCTTTCCCTGCTTCCTTCCTGCCTGGAATCTGAACTGGATGTCTGGAGATCTAGCAGTCATTTTGCAATCATAAGAAGAGAGGCCAGGAAAGAAGACAGAGCCCAGGTCCCTGGAGGCATCTCTGCACTGGTCACCTCCATGGGATAAATAAAACTCCCCTATTCTGTTAAGCCACTGAAGTAGGGTTTCTGTTGCATGAGGTCAACTGTCACCTTAACTTAATAGCCATCCTAATAAGGACTGACATATTTCTAACATAGCACTCCACTGACTCAAAACCTTTAAATGGTGGTCTCAAGCAGGAGACCACTAAATAAAACATTAACTTTTTAGCTTGGCATCCAAGGTTCTTTACAATAGATTCTTGAGTCCTGATACCTCTGAAACATATCCTGCATACGAGCCAAACCGAAATGCCTGCCAACTGTCTGTCTCACCTCCTCTCTGCCCATCAAAATCTTGCAGTCTTGTCAAGACCCCTCTCACACATCACCTCCCTCCCAAGTCTAAACTAATCCCTCCAACCTGACGAGATTTCTCCCTCTCTTGAACCCTCACAGCAGGTTAGCTTGCTCCCTCCTATGTTGCTCCTCACGACAGCCACTGTGCTTGTGTGCCCTCCTCCCAGGCAAGAGGCACCTTGAGGTCAGGGACCTTGTCATACTGGTAGGGGAACCCTCCCTCCCCCAGCACAATGCCAGATACATAGCAGATGATTAATAGTCACTTCTCAAATTCAATTAATAAACACTTCCCCTCTACTAATGCATCTCTGACTGATCCGGAAAAAGTCCACGCCAACACTCTAATGACTTATGCGGGAGTGTGTGACAGCAGGGATGAGGGAGCTGCAGTTCAAACTGCTGCATTGTTTTGACACCAGCACAAGTGATAATGGGCTGTGACTCGGTATGTCAAAGCGCTCACTCAAGACTCCCTGTGCCAGCCTCTCCTGCTTGTCATAAGCCCCAGTCTGCAAAAGCCTTTCCCTTAGAAACACCATGTGGTTTCTGCTTAAGAAAAGTGTATAGCTAGCTGGTCACTCCTGTCCTCTAGGATCACAAACAAAACAGAAGGACTGCAGCAGCAGCAAGGTCTCACCTGATCCATCTGCACATACCTGTCCCTTAGGGAATGAATGACCTCTGGCCCATGTGCAAGGTGGGGGGAATGAGCAGCACGTTGCACTGCGCACCACACACAGGAAAGGCTACATCACAAGCAGTGCTGAGGAAGCATTAAGTTTATATTGCAAAACATTGGGGATAATTAAAGAAGGAAAAAATTACACAACAACTGCAACAGAGACTGTGTAATTTGAATAAAACCTAAAAAAAAAAAACTAACTCAAAAAAGAATGAGAGCCACAAATATTACATATTAAAATATAGGGTCTGAAGCAAGAAATATACACACTGTCCTTCACAGTACACAGTTACAATACGCACCTTACACATGTGTGACCCCAAGCCCCAAAGGAAAATGTTATCTTCACTAAGAGAATGGCTGTAAGTCTGTCATCTGCCCAATGGCCATGGCCTCAAAGAAATAACTGCATAAAATAACTAAAACAAAGTGACTATTGCACATATTTAATTGAAATCAAGACTAAGTCATAAGTTACTGTAAACCTCTGAGAAAAGTTGCTAATCATTAGCCATGTGAATTATTTAAAATGCTATCTAGTACTGTTTTAACTTACTAGCTACTAAGCAAAAATGTTTAAAATCACACTGCTATAACAAGCATTTAATACCAAATATGAATGCTGGTTTGAAAAATAACTGAGTTCACTTAAAATAATATAAATGGATATCTGAATTATATTAGAATACTGTAGTCAGGAGTAGCAGCTCACACCTATAATCCTAGCACTCTGGGAGGCCAAGGTGGGTGAATTATCTGAACTCAGGAGTTTGAGACCAGACTGAGTAAAAGAAAGACCCTGTCTCTACTAAAAATAGGAAAACCAAGGCAAAAGGATCGCTTGAGCCCAAGAGTTGAAGGTTGCTGTGAGCAATGACGCCACTGCATTCCACCCAAGGCAACAGCTTGAGGCTCGGTCTCAAAAAAAAAAAAAAAATTGTAGATTTAATGTGATAGAACAGTGAACACATCATTCATCAGACTGAATCCCTGAGTCCCTAGTGAGGCTGTGCTTGCTGGGTATGACCCATGGCCCATCACCTCACTAATGCTTTCCCATACTGGTCTTCTGTGGCCATGAAAATCTTTATAATCCAAAGCGAGGCCTAAGGAACCTACGCTGGTCCAGCCTTCTCCCTCCTGGCATCATGTACCTTCCTGCTCTTCAAGACCTCTGAGGGTGGCTTCCAGGCCCAGCTCACCACTCCCTGTGAGCTGTCCTGCTGTGTAAGGCTATCCTCAGCCCTACCAAGCCTGTATGCCAACTTGCAGCATCACCATTACCCTCACTGCTGCTGTGAAAGACCACAGGGTAGAAAGGTAGCTGTCAAATGCACAGACCTGGGTATGGGTGAATACTCAGGAAAGTAAAAATAGAACCACTGGACTTAGGAGGAGGTAGAAACCAGAACTTGGCAGAAATCATATTATAATATATTTGGCAGAAGGACCTTTATATTTTTATTTCAGTGTTTTAGGTATGGTTCTATTATGCCAAAGTAGGTTATTTTGTCTATGATCTAGTAGATTGTACTTTGTGGGAAACTGAATGAATTTACAAATTACACAATTTAAGAAACACTACTTTATGTACAAATCTATGAATGGATGATTATCAAACAGAAGACTATCCACTAATAATTATATTTGACTTTGAGGTACACCATGCAATTTTTGATACAGATTTACCTTCATAATTATACTTTTCCTAGAGTATTATTAGCTTTCAGTTGGTAATTCTAGTATTAAAGTAAACATATGCCAAAAACACAGTGGGACCACACATCTACCAGTTGGCAAGTGAGGGGACTTCTTCAAATGTTTTACCACAGGTAATTCAGGTTTAATTTTTTTTTTTTTTTTTTTTAGAATTGAATCTTGCTTTAAAAAAAATTAGGGAAAGACAGGAAGACTTTAAATACCAAGAAAAGAAAGACAAGGAGTGAAAAGTGGAAGAAAATTGGAGAGATGAGGGAAAAGAAGTTAATAAATCAGAATTAAATGAAAACTACTACTTTTGAATTCACCAACATTTCACATCATACTGCCCTGTTTGTAAGTTAATTGCATGATTCTGTAGCATAACTGAATGTAATGTAGCACGACCTACTGTGTTATCTAGTTGGGCTCTGTAGTCATACAAATATCACCTTTTTTTTAAGCCATCATTTAGGCCAGGTAAAAGTGCACCAAAATAATGAAATTTGGCATGAAGCTATCCCCTGTGAAATACTCTAGGAAGGAGAATGGAAAGAAAGAGCCATGATTCAAAGGTGACAAGTTCATTACATTCAAATTTTCTAGAACACAAATACCTACTGACAATGTGTCCCCAGAGGAAATCATTTACATCCTTTCTGCTCCACATATCCCTTGATTTGCTTGGAGGCAGTTCCACAAGTGGAACCACTGGAAAAGAAAAGTAAAGATCTGAGCAACTATATCAGAAGAGAAATGGAAGAGAAAATAGCCTGTTTTCTCAACACAATAGTGGAAAATGTTGTGCTAAACAAGATGGCTTCACTATATTCAAGTTGCATTTGTACTTAGTTAACTCAATGTTTAGAATTCTATAGAAGAATGAACAGACACAAAATACTTGTCACTTGACTAAAAAAAATTAACTCAATGGATATAAGGCCATCAGTGAATATTTAATTTTTCATTTGTCATTAGTTCAAAGCTATTTCATTTTTTTAAAGCTATTTCACTTTTAAAATACACAACTTTAACATGTTGATTGGAGGGGAGAGCTTTATTACATTGTCAGCCTACATAAATATATTAAGTGCTTTGGAAGAAAGGAAAATAACTCTTTTCCAAGTTGATGCAGAGCCATGAAATAGGATATTGTCAATTAAAAAAAAGGAATATCAGAGAATCAATTATTCCTATAGCTCAAGAATATAAAATAAAGGAAATAATATCTCCAATTTACATCCAGTTATCTCAGAAAGGAAGGCTATGTGAATTGAAACTACAGAAAAGAAGTTAACATATTATAGCTGGCTTATGCATCGTAAAGTCATAATAACAGCAACAAGAATCATAATAGCAATGAACATTATGCAACCTTTACCCTGTGTCAAGGGCAATGTAAAGCACTTTATTTGGATTTTTTTATTTAATCTTCCTAACAACGTTCCAGGGGAGGAATTGCTATTATTATCCTAATTCTAGAGATGAGGAGACTAAGGCCGAGAATCAGAGAGCTAGGAAATAGTAGCACTAAGATCACAAGTGAGACAGTCAGACTCCAGAATGCACAACACCTAACAAGGTCCTCACAATCCAGCAAGACACTGCAGAAGATGCACAACTGGAGGCTCAGGGCTGCTGTGCAGCATTAGCTCTCAGATGATCTGACTGTTAAATGAGCTAAGCCATGGTGATCAACCAGGAACAACTCCTAATCGTTCTTCAAGGAAGAGATTTGCTTTAACCATTTATGTTCATTATATTCAAATTTAAAAAAAGAAAATCTGACGTACAACTGTGAAATTTTATCAGTGACCTTTACTATCAAATTTTAACCTGGTTTGTTTCTATATCCTCAGAATTTTACACAATGCTATTTGTTGCTTGATTGTATTTCTTTAATAAACTATAATACTTGAATTATAACCACTTTCAGTCAACTTTTTGTTATATAAAATGGAAAATGTACCTAAAAAGAAAATATTGCATAAAGCATTTAATACAAATCCCAGTTAAATAGAATAATGTCCCCTGTGAATTCATCAGGCTAGAATCTGAAGCAAAATAGACCATGGTCGGCTGTATGGGGCTCTTCTTTATCCTCTTTGACCCAAAGGTCTGGATTCCACTCCTGTTCCTGCCCACTCATCACAAATCTGATGTCAGGGATCACAAAAGGGACCAGGTGAGTGATTCTGACTGGCTGAGGAAAAAAATCCATCACTGCACAGCAAAAACAACAGGACAATCCAGTGCTACTGGTAATCAACCCACATCAACGCTCTCTCTGAAGGCCATGCTCTCGTTTTCCCAGAATCACCAGTACTACAAATAGAACTATTTGGTTCCACACATTTCAAAGCCCTTTTTAAATTCAGGACAAACAAATGACTGTAGCAGCTTGGGGACACAGGTCCTTTGAGAAGTGCTTTACTCGCAACATCCAAATTTTGAGTTTTCACCTTCCCCTACCATAGAGACACTGTTTTTAGGCCAATGAGAAGAAAAAAGAACTCTTACTCACTCTTACTGTGAATATATTACTCTCCAGAAGTCAACACATATCTTTTAAGAAATCATTAAACACATTAAGATAATTTTCTAAATGGCACCGCCAGGGGTCCTGAAAATGATCCATTCTCCCTAAATAACAAAACAACTTATTTCTGTGGAGTTAAGTTTATGCTAAAGGTCAATGAGAAAAATATATCTGAATTCCATGACTTCAGAACTTCGACCTGGACTTTGCTTGACGGCATGCTTTAAAAAAATTTCAGCATGGGTTATAAATCACTCGGGATGTCCATGTGGAAGCTGTGCCGCCTGGGAACGATTCCTGTCATCATGTAGCAGACTCAGCTGCTCCATCCACACAAACGGCACTTGTAATGAAAACACTGCCATATATCTTGATTTGTCAGAGAACAAATCAGTTTTATCTGTTCATTTTGTGGTTTAGTGTCATAGGTATTTTAGAAAACATAATTTATAATTCCTCATGCAATTATATATGAAATTAAATCATCTCACTTTTCCAGAAGCATCAAAATATTTCAGATTAAGTAGAATGCATTTGTGATGTCTTTCAAGTTCTCGTTTTCTCTCCCTTCCTCCCAAACTACCCCTTGAAGAAAAAGAATAAGGGAAAAAGAGGAATAAATATTTAGCATTTTAATGAGTTAGCCTAATTAGGTCAGGTTATATAGGGCCTTTTATTTATATTCTTAATAATAACCTATCAGAGCAATGCCTTAATCATGACACACCGAGGCTGAGGGCTGTGTAATGACTAAGCCACTGTCTCAAGAGGAAGAATACCTGAGTTTAAACACTTAGATCCTGGCCCCACCACTTACTTGTGTGCCCTGGGGTAAATCACTTAACCTCTCTATGCCTCAGTTTCCTTAGCTGTAATATAGAGACAATGGTAACTAGGCCACACAAGATTTGTAAGCATTAAGTGAGTTAACATTTGTAACACACTTAGAATAGTGTCTGACACACAGTAAGCTTGTGTTTGTTAGCATTAATAATTAGGAATAATAGCCACAGCACTCTTTCTAAGAACTAAATGGATAAGAAAGCTGCGTAAGACTGTATCTTTCTGGCTACTACTAAGGCATTCCAATGGGAGATAAGAGAAAAATATCTTCTTAGAGGATGCTTGTTTGAATGATAAACTGATTATTGAAGGGAACTTCAAGATAGTACCGCCAGGATCCCTTATTAAATACTACGTAACACCTCCATTTCCTGGGATAACATGCCATTCCCCTACTCCAGGTATTTTAATCATGCTTAAGTAAAGCAGAATTGGGTCTATTTCTTGTAATTTATCTGGTTAAATTAATATCTATCAAAAGACTCAGACAAATTCACGGTCTTATTAGTCACAACAGGAACTTCACCCTAATAAAGTGAAGAAAAGCAACTGCTCATCTTAACTGCATTAGTTTAAAACTGCAAATGGGTGCATTTTTTAATATCTACTGGGGGTTACAAGTAAAAAAGGAGCATAGTGGGTATAACAATATCTTCCATAGATATCTCTGATTTGTATACTTATGACAAAACACCAATATCATTTTGTACCCTCAATTAACCTGAAACAAAAAATATCAGTATCATAATTAAAACTTTTTTCATATAAATTGGCATTTTTTGTTACATGAATACATTTTAATAGACAATTTGAGCTATACAAATGCTGACCGACCTTCACTACGTCTATTATGAAAACACACCTAGATATTTATTGAAAGGAAAAATTTCTCTCAGTGGGGGAGGGAGGTGCACCAACGTGGTCACATAGAAGAATGATCCCTATCTCTGAGGACAGACTTCAGTGTGAGCTAAAGGATTCCAGAAAAGCACACAAGAAGGGAGACTATCAGAAGAGAGCCAATGATGCTCCCAGGAAAAGGTTCAGGATAGGTGGCCAGATAACATCTGAATTCAGCTAGGCCCACCTCATACCTGCTAAGCTACAGGGAAGACTGTAAAGAAGGTGGGGCCATTTTAGAACTACAAAATGCAGAAGGGAGCTGGAGTGATGCTCATCTCCTTCCCATGCCCAGCAGGACTGAGGTCCAGTGTGAACAAAGCACCAAAAGGGATTATCACAGCCCATTGCTCCCACAAGCACAGGCGCTTTCATGATTTGTTTGACAAGTTCCCTACCTCCAATAGTGGGCTGTCTTCTATCAATTCAAACACTGAAAAATCCTTTGGCAAGGCAGGGTTTCTCCCAAAGACTCTTTCATAAAATCTCAACACACATAGCAAAAATTAGAGGCTTCTGCTTTGAATGAAACAGAAATAGAAAATAAAATAACAGATAAATAAAAAAGAATTAAATTTAAAAAAATCAGAAACTGACAAACAGACAAACTGTCATTAGTTATTAATGCCTGGGCAAAGAGACATCTTAACATAGGACTGTCACTGTGAAACTAGTAAGCACTCAGTAACTAACCCACACAACACTGCGTGTGTGTGTTTTAAGGAGGAAAAAGTACCAAACGTAGGCAAGAACAAGACTATTGCAAAAACAAATATGAAATCAATTAACTAAAGTTTTCTGAATGACTTAATGTCCTTTTAGAGGACATTAAGAGAGAGAGACTTAACTTTTTAACACAGTGAAGAGGTAAGAAAGAAAGCAGGTCAATGCCAAAAAGGTATTTTTTTCTAATAATTAGCCTTTCACCTACCATAAGCCAACGGAAAGAAATTTATTTTCAAAGGATAACTGTACATACACATAAATATTAGAGCAAACCACCCTGCTTACCTAGCATGTGCTAGTACAGCATCTGCACTTAACATTTCCTAATTGACTGACTACTTCTAAACCCTTCTAGACCAGTGATTTTTCAACAGGTGTGCCCCAGCACAGTGGTGTGCTGTGAGAGGATCTTAGGTCTGCCATCAAAATGTTTAAAGATCATTAAACTATTTTTGAAAAAAGTTCAAAGCACAGTAAGTATATTCTTTTTTTAGCTTTTTTTTAATCAACATAATTTAAATGTGCCGGGGAAGTTTAATTATATGTTCAAATGTGCTGTAGGATATAAAAGGTTGAAAAACATCGTTCTAGACAATCAGAAGAAATTTGTGTTTCTTATTTGATTTGAAAACCCAATCTGTTATGAAGCATTAGAATAATAAAAAATACAAAAATTACACACTATAATATTAACTGAGAACCACAGAGGAAAACACCCAAAACGTGATTTCAACTATGTAAAAAGCACACACAGAACGATACACATATAACCAAAGGAAAATAACCCAAAATGCTACATATACAAATCTTTAGGTAGTTGATCCATGGGAAATTTTTGTTTCTCAACTTTTTTCACTTTTTAGTTTTCTATAATTAATAAGCAGTACTTTATTATAAGAAAAAGATTTGTTTTTAACTTTATAAGTTGATAAGGAGCTTAGATATATAAATACATAAAAATGGGGTCTAAAAAATAGTTTCTTATAAAATGCCATGCCAAGATAGCAAATGTAATTTTGTGATTGAAACTCCAAACAAGCTCCTCACTCAATTTAAAAATATACATCTGTGTTCATTAAGTTACTAATTTCAAAATGTCAATTTTTGGTTTTTGTACCTGTAAAGTATAGTTTCTATTAGTTTGAATTCTAGACTCAATGGAGAGAACAGGGTCAACAAAAACATAATATATAACATCAGGTCCTACCAAACATTTTAATATATTGAGAGTTATTTATTCTCTATCTCTTCTACATGTAAGAGTGTAAGTATCCTGAGGGCAGGGGCACTATACATTTGGTCTTTGCTCTGTCCCCAACACTTAGAATAATGCCTGACTAATAAAAGACAATGAATATTTGCTACGTGAATGGATGAATCAATATGATGCTAATGAACAAGAGAAGCAAGGCATAATCTTTAAAAGTTTCTTTGTACTTTTCCTCTCCACAAAATGGGAATAGTAAAACTCAACCAATTATTTTGCAGTAGTGTTCAGAACATGAAAGATCTTAATAAAGTGATTTCATTCTCCCAAGTAATTTTGACATATCTTCCACTGCAGATTATCTAAAACAGGCTCCCTTTAAAGAAGCCAATCCTTTAAGGAATTACTATATTCATAGTAAAACAAGACATTTACAATTGTTATTACTGTGACTCTCAAGCACATATTCTAGAGAAGAACCACCGTCTGAAGTTGGTAAAAACTGGCCAAGGATTTTACTCAAGACCAAACTGCCCTCTTAACTGAGCTCCTGTAATGGTAGGCTTTTATCTGGGAGATTATTAGGCTTGTGCAACCAAATCACTGAGGGAAGAGGTTTGAAATGTGCTATGAGCTTTTCAGCATCCCACCCTTTAATTTATAAAACTGACAAAAAGAATATGTTGAAAGCATCTCTGCTGAGTCTGAGCTGGAAGCTGAAGGGGGAACCTCAGTGCCGTCTGATTTGCATATAGCCTATAGCAATCTTTCCCAACTTGAGGGAAAAAAAAAAAAAAAAAAAAAAAAAACCGAGCTTGTAAAATAGTAGAGCTATTTGCAGTTCTGTCCTGAGTGATATGTCTTCAAAGCAAAGAGACAGACAGATAGAGGGAAACCTTTGTGTTTTCTCTCATTGACACACAAATAATTTTGCCAATTACTGCTTTCGAGCAAGCACATGGCACATGCTCTAGAGCCTTGACCCTTTTAAAGCTCTCAAAGCTGCCATTAAAAAAAGCACATCTAAAAAAAAAAAAAAAAAAACAGCACTACTCGTCTAAAAGCACTGGGTTTTAAATGCTCATCACAGTCATGTGAAATCTATCTGACACCTAGGAAACCAAACCAAGGTGCCCATGTGTGACTGGTCAGTTGAATGCTCACTTTATACTCTGCCTTTCACAACCACTCCTGAGCCTTTCCTCAGCCACACTGCCCATGGAAGAGGGGTCCCTAACAGCCCAGGGTCCCACTCACATGCCAAGCTATCAAAATAAATAATAAATAAACTGACCACTTACTGATACTACACAGATGAATGAATTATTACAGAACTGATATCCTATGCCAACATAAAAATATAAGTGTATCTCAAAAAATCTGGACAAAGCATAAATGTAAAACATGTACTAAAATATGAGATAAAAGGCCTACAATTACCAAATATTAGAATTTTGCAAAATGTTAACTGAAATGATAAGATTTAAATGATGAGGAATCTTTTCCAGATAAAAAAGAAAACATCAGGAAGCAGAAGCTTTTAAAAAAGTATCCTAATATTATGAAATGTTCTATGGCCAAGACATTTTTACTGTCAAATGAATATCAAAATAGACTTTACTTGGAGTGTGATGGTATAATGCCAAAACTAAGAGTTGTATCAACAGAGAACTTTACATGGAAAGGATGTACCCAAAAGGTAACAGCACTACTGAAGCGTTTTAAGTGTTTTACTGAAGGTACTCTTTACCAAATAAGTTCTGTACTGCATCCTCTTAAAAGTACAAACAGACTTAGGGACCTACGTCTTCAGCAAATGACTACCTTGCATTTAAAACTATGCATTAGTAAAAGACAGTTATGCTTTAAAAGAGAATAAAATAAAAAATTAAATGCAATATAAATCATACCAAATTATCACCAATTTTCGGCTATAGGTTTTACACTCATAACTCCTCAGCGCTATATATTTTAGTGGGACACATCTGAATTATTAGATAAAGGCTGCATATCTCGGTGGGCAGGTCTGTTTAATCTGGATCATTTACATAAATACCTCAGATGATCAGTCCCTTCCATGTCATGAGCATTAATGCCTAAATTCCTAAGAAGGACTTTAAGCAATTAAAAAAGAAATTCACCAAAGCTAATTACTACCATGGCTAATTGCCCCAAACAAAACAGACAACCGAAAACATTGCTAAATACTTTCCTCACCATGGAGGAAATAATGAGCTAGATATTTTTTTTTTTTTTTTACAGACAGAGTCTCACTTTAATGACCTGGGTGCTGCAGGGTCACAGCTCACAGCAACTTCCAACTCCTGGGCTTAGGAGATTTGCTTGTCTCGGCCTCCCAAATAGCTGGAACTACAGGCACCCGCCAGAATGCCCCGCTATTTTTTTGTTGCAGTTTGGCCGGGGTCAGGTTTGAACCTGCCACCCTCGGTATATGGGGCTGGTACCCTACCCACTGAGCCACAGGCACCACCCCAGCTAGATATTTTTAATGAATTATTTCTACTGTTAGGATTTTTTTTATGGGCATTCAAACAGAAATTGCAAGGTCAGAGGCAAAATGAGATCACACATTCATTCACTGACCTCACAGTTTTTATTAAGCACTACCTACTTAACTGCCCTGAAAATCAAGTTGGAGAGGGTCTTCACTCTACAAATCTACGTACAGACAATACTTCCATCAGCTGACCTTCATGTTAGTCATAATTACCTAACTATGTATTTAATATAATACATATTTATGTCCACATAAACAAATATAAGGAATACAGAACTATAAACATTTATATAAGATATTTAATTTTAACTATGTATTGGACAAGGAAATAAGGTGAGCATTATTTTTCCCTCAGCACGTAGTAATGTTTCATATTTCACTGTATGCATGTGAACACACATATGTGCACACACACACATGCATGAATATTTAGTTTTATGTAGCAGAGGAGGTAAAAGCGTGGGGGGTCTGTTATAAAGAACTGTGTCCTCCAAGCCAGTGTTTTACATTTTGGCCCATCCAGCTCTAATGAGGGCTGGGACATGGTTAACAGTAATTTGGGGTAGCTTTTTCAGCTCTCTTTTGGGAGCCGCAGAATTTTTTAAAAAGCAGCTTGTTTGTTAAAAGTTCGCTCCAAGGCCTAAAATTTCTAAATATGCACCTTTTTTCAACATTGCCCTTATAAAGAAAAAAACTGCTGAAAGTCTCCCAAACATGAGAGTTTAATTAAAGAAGGAAAAGTGGAAAAAAAAAAAGAGAGAGAGAGAGAGGGAGAGCGCCAAAGAAAGAAACAGAGAAAGCAAGACAAGATGAAAAACCATTTTAAACATTTTCAATAGGGAAAATGTCAAACTTTCAAAGCATATGAAACCTTTTGTCTCCACACAACATATGCCTTTTTGCTATCCTCTCTCAAAAAAAAAAAAAAAAAAGGAAGGAAGGAGGGAAGGGAGGGAGAGAGGAAAAGTGTGACTTTCTGAATTCCTTTTGCAAGGTTTCAATTGAGCTTAATAATTGTTTATTTGAAATTGTAGTATTTGAAGGAAATTTTAGGTTTAGAATTTTCATTAAATTTAGAGAACAAAAATAATTCTGAATTAAAGTAGCAAATTTAAGTTTTAGAAAGGAATTTTTTTTTTAATTTAAGTGAATAGAAGAAACCCATAGATTAAAAAAGACTTAAGGGACACATCAACCAAGTGCAATTTATAGATTTGTATGGCTCCTGATTTGAATAAGCCAACACACAAAAATAAAAATAAAAATAAATTAAATGATTAGGAAAAATAGAATCCTTACTAAATATTTCAAATAAATTAAATAATTAGAATCTTTACTAAATATTTCATGATTTCTAAAAATTACCCTTTTTAGGAATGATAATGGCATTGTGCTTAGTTATTTAAAGAGTGTTTATATTTTAAAGATACTTAATAAAGTATTTATGGATAAAATAAGATGTCTAGGATATATTACACTTTAAAACAATCCAGTGGGGGAGGAGCAAGAAGTGGACAGGGACAGAGATGAGACAGGATTGGCCATGAATTTCTAATTGTTGATCCTAGATAAGGACTTCATGAATTTTTTTTTTTTTTTAAGATGGAGCCTCAAGCTATCCCCCTGGGTAGAGTGCCATGGCATCACAGCTCATAGCAACCTCCAACTCCTGGGCTTAAGTGAGTCTCCTGCCTCCGCCTCCCAAGTAGCTGGGACCACGGGCGCCTGCCACAACGCGCAG
>CAUYQV010131605.1:0-22144 GCA_963574575.1 Galagoides demidoff
TGCCTGTGGTCCCAGCTACTCGGGAGGCAGAGGCAGGAGACTCACTTGAGCCCAGGAGTTGGAGGTTGCTGTGAGCTGTGATGCCATGGCACTCTACCCAGGGGGATAGCTTGAGGCTCCGTCTCAAAAAAAAAAAAAAAAAAAAAAATAATTAATCCATGCCCAACATATATTCAAAACTTACCTAAAAGTTTTGCCATTTCATTCCTAATATTATATATTTATGCATTTGGTTGTTTTTCTTGACCAGTTTTGGTAGGAAGTTGTCAGGTTTTTTTTGTCTTTTGAAGAACTAGATTTAGCTTTTGTGTCTTCACTATGTCTTTGTTTTATAGTTCACTAATTTTCTGTTCTTTTTCAGTCTTTAAGTTGAACTGTTAGCTCCTTAATATTCAGTGTTCTGTAAACCTTTAATTATAAACTTCCCCCATGTACTTCTTTAGCTTCTAATCAATCTATAGATTTTGCTTACTAATATGTTTAGTGTTCAGTTATAAGTACTATCTAATATCTGTGTGACTTCTGTGTGACTCATGGGTCTAAAATGTACTTTTTTTAGAAAATTATTTTTTATTAAATCATAACTTTGTACATTGATGCATTTATGGAAAAATGTACTTATTTTTATTATGGTTTTGATTTTGAGGAGTTGTATTTTTATTATTCATTTTCAACCAAGTTCTATTATGGTTACAGAATAGAAAAACAAATTATTTTGTTTTTGTAAAACAAATTATTTGAAATTTACTGAGAAATACTGTATGCCTAGGATATGGTGAGTTTTTTCTGTTTGTTTCTTTTGTTTCTTGTGGGATTTTTTTCTGTTTGTTTTTGAGACAAAGTCTCAGTTTGTTGCAATCTGTAGAGTGCCTGGAGTCATAGCTCACAGCAACCTCAAACTATTGGGTTAAGCAATTCTCTTGTCTTAGCCCCCCAAGTAGCTCTGGCTTAGACTGTTCTTGAACCTGTGAGCTCAGGCAGTCCACCCACCTCAGCCTCCGAGAGTGCTAGGATTACAGGCAGAGCCACTGCTCCTGGCCCCTATGTGGCCAATTTTAAAAATTCTATCATATGTACATGAAAAGAGTAACTATTTTAATCATTGGGTAATAAAACAGCAATAAAATCTATTCTCTATTACTGATTATGTATTTATTTTGTTATTTATTAGTCTTCTTTATCTATAATAATGCCTTTTGGCATAAAGCTTATGTTATCTGATGTTAATATAACTATGTTTCTTCTGGTTATTAATACTTGCCATGTCTTTTTCCTCCTTCATGTAACTTCAACCTCATATTTTAGGTGTGTTGTTTTTGTAAATAAGTGTTTGGCTGGATCAGTTTTTTAAAACCAACCTTTCCGAAGTTCAGTTTACATACAGTGAAGCAAACCTGTTTAAAATGATGCAGAGTTCCATGAGTGTAGGCGAATGTGAACACCTGTGTAACTACCACCGCAGTCAGGATGGGGCACATTTTCATCACTCCTGGAGGTTTCTTTGTGTGTGCTTCCAGGCGATTGCCTTCTCCTCACCCCAGCCCCGGGCAGACTGGTTTGCTTTCCGACATCTATTAGTGTGCTTTATCTAGACTTGCAGAAGAATAGAATCATTAGCATGCATTTTTAATGTATCTCTGTGTGTGTGTGTGTGTGTGTGTTTTTCTCAATAAAATGGTTTGGGGATTTACTTATGTCACTGTGTGTATCAGTACTTGGTTCCTTTTGATTTCAGAGCAGTAGTCTGTTGTATGGTCATGCTGGTTTGTTTATTCATTCACCCTCTAGGTGAACATTTGGATTGTTGCCGGATTTTGACTGGATGATGAATAAAACTTCTGTGAACATTGGTGTATAAAACTTCTGTAGACAGATAATTTTATTTCTCTTGGATAAACACCTATGTATGGAATTGCTGGATCTTCAATCATCCATTTGAACATTTGGTCTCTTATCTGATGAATTCGGTCTTATTTACAATGATTATTGATAAATATTGATGAATTATTAGTGATTGTTTACCTTTATTCTAGTCTTTGGTGCTTTCTGTTTATCTTGCTTCCCTGTGTTTTTTCTTGATCTGTTTTCCTATCCATGGCTACCTGTCAAGGTATCAGCTTGGCTGTTTTGTTCTCGGATGCATCTGATTATCTGGCTGGAAATACAAACCTTGAGTATTGTCTTTTAGCTGGCTACAGCCCATCAGACGTGGAATCAAATCTTCTATGGAAATTTAGACTATTTTAAGTAAAAGAAAATGTAGAATTTTCCCTCTTTCTCACTTTGGTGCTTGCTGTTAACTTATTTTTCTCCTTCACTGACAGCTGCTTACTTGTCAACTCAGTTCTCTGTAGGCAGACCCACATCTCTACTGCAACTCATTTTGTAGTGATCACTAGTGCCTTCCTTAATATCAAATCTAATAAAAAGGGACTTCATTTTTATCTTAGTTGAACTTTAATGAAGTATACTAGAAAAGGACCACTAGAGTCAGATACACTGGTGTCTTCTAGTACCATCTAACTCACATGCCATTCCTGGGCCTTGACAGTTCTTTTCAATTTCCCCTGTTCTCTCATTTTTTTGCCCCATGCATTATCTCCGATTCTGTCCCTTGGTATTCTTTTATCACTCTGTGTTATGCTAGTAGGAGTAGTAAACCATATCCATTGCTTCATTGACTTCCTATAGTTTGACACCTTTAAATATTTCATCTTTAATTCTAGTCTCAAACTCTGTTTGAGTTTTCTCCATTTCCAATGGCCTGTTGCATATATCCTCCTGAATGATCCACGGCTATCTCAAGCTTACCTTGTCTACCATGGAATTTATTATGTTGTATGTTAACCTGTTCTTCCTGTTTTAGCCATCTAATGGCTCAGGTTGGAAATTTGTTATCTAACTGGGTATATCCATTTGCTTATCTAATTCCATTGATTGCATTTTGAGTTATCGTTTTTCCACCCTTTAAGAACTGAAGTGATTTAATAGTGTCTAGGCCAGTGGTTCTCAACCTTCTTCTTTTTTTTTTTTTTTTAAGAGACAGTGTCTCACTTTATTGCCCTCAGTAGAGTGCTGTGATGTCACAGCTCACAGCAACCTCCACCTCTTGGGATTAGGCAATTCACTTGCCTCAGCCTCCTGAGTAGCTGGGACTACAGGCGCCCTCCACAAGGCCTGGCTATTTTTTTTTTTTTTTGCAGTTTGGCTGGGACTGGGTTAGAACCCATCACCCTTGGTATATGGGGCTGGTACCCTACACACTGAGCCACAGGTGCTACCTGGTTCTGAACCTTTCTAAGGATGTAACCCTTTAATACAGTTCCTGTGGGTCGTGACCCACAGGTTGAAAACTGCTGGTCTAGGCAATGTCATTTCTTAATTTATCTTCATATTAATACAAGAATGATAATTTATAAAGTTATTTTTAAACAATGTTATATTCTATTTAGGGGTTACAAATAAATTTTAGCAAGTAGGCAGTATTACAAATATGATAGCAATGAATAATGAAGGTCAGGTTTTTTGAATTGATACAACTTTGGGTTCAATAGTAGTCAGAAATTTTGCCCATCCCTAGTTCTATCCTACCCCCTTTTTGTGATTGTTGTTATCACAGATTACAATTTTATATACTATGTGTCCGTTAACATGGATTTATTAGTTGTGTCATATACATTTATCTTTGAAATCATCAACATTACAAAAAGAGGAATTACAGAGTAAACATACAGTAATGTTTTGTATTTACCTTTGGTTCTTTACATGGTTTGAGTCTGCCCAGTGTCCTTTCTTCTGCCTGAAGGACTCCCTTTCGCATTTCTTATAGGACAGGGCTACTAGCAATGAAATTCCTCAGCTTTGTTTATTTGTCAGTGTCTTAATATTTCCCTTATTTTTGAAGAGTACTTTTACTGGATATAGAATTTCTGATTGACAGTTTTTTCCTTTTAACATTTTCAATATGTGATCCTATTGTTCTTTTGCCTCCACAATTTCTGCTGAAAAATCAGCTGTTAATCCTAGTAAGGATGCCTTACATGTGATAAATGTCTTCCCTCTGGCTTCTTTCAAGGTGCTTTATCTTTTTTCCAACAGTTTGATTATAACATGTCTTGGGAATATTTCTTTAAGATTCCTACTTGGAATTCATGAGCTTCTTGGTTGTGTGAATTAATGTTTTTTTTTAGTCAAATTTGAGTAGTTTTCAACCATTACTTCTCTAAATATTCTTTGTGCCCCTTTTCTTTTTTCTCTCCAGGGACTCTTAATGCATATCTTGGTATGCTTGATAGTGGCCAATAGATCTGTTCAATTTGGTGGCGTCTTAAGTTTCAATTTTCTTTATACTTCTTTCTTCCAATTTTTTTATACCTTTTTTCCCTTCCTTAGACTGATTTCAAACTGACCTGTCTTCAGCCTCACTAATTTTTATTTTTATTTATTTAATTTATTTATTTAGATAGTATCTTACTCTCTGCCCTGGGTAGATTGCTGTGGTTGTTCACAGCAACCTCAAACCCTTGGGCTGAAGTGATCTTCTTACCTCAGATCCAGAGTAGCTGGGACTACAGGTGCCTGCCACAACACCTGGCTAACTTCACTGATTTTTTAAAAAAAAATCTCTGCCAGTTCAAATCTTCGGCTGAAACCCTCTAGTGAATTTTTCATTTTAGTGTTATTCTTTCAGAACTTTTATTTGCTTCCTTTTTATGCTTTTATCTCTTCATTGATAATCTTTTTTTGTTGATACATTGTTCCTTCAGCTCTTTGTCTGTAGTTTTCCATTAGGTCTTTGGTAAAGGAAGCATTAATCTAGTTGATTTAAAGTCTTTTTCTGCTAGTCTGATGTCTATGCTTTCTCAGGGACACTTTTTGTTAATATGGCCTGTGAATGGGCCATACTTGTTTCTTTACATGCTTTGTAATGCTTTGTTGAAAATTGCATGTTGTGATATGTCACTTAAAATTGCACACGAACTTTACGGCCATCTTTTATTAACTCTGGAAATCAAATTTTTCTCACTCTTCAAAGTTTGTTTTTATTGCTTCCTCTAGGTTTTGATATTCCTTTAAGAAGCTTTCAATCTGTGTTTGTAAGGACATAGTCTGAAGTCTGTCTCTTAAGCTTAGTGGTCAGCTAATGATTTGACAGAGATTTTCTTGAGCTCATAGAGCCAAAGAAAAATATGAAAAAAATAAAGATACATCTTCCAGTCTTTGCAGGCTGACTCCATCTAGCCAGACCATTTATAACTCCAACTTAGCTTTTACTTCCTGAAAGCTAAGCCTGAAAATGAGAGTAAGTGAAAATTTAGGGTCTTCTCATGCATCTTGTCCTTTGTGAGGCTTTCTCTGTTACCAAGTATATGTGAATGCTTTTCAGTGTGCTAATTCACTAAAAATCTGTATTCTAGGTTTTTTTTGAGACAGTCTTACTATGTTGCCCTCTGTAGAGTGCTATAGCGTTACAGCTCACAGCAACCATAAACTCTTTTGGGCATAAGTGATTCTCCTGCCTCAGCCTCCCAAGTAGCTGGGACTACAGGTGCCCGCCACAACACCCAGCTGTTTTTTAGCTGTGGTTCTCACTGCTGTTTGGCAGGCCCATGCTGGACCCGAACCCACCACCTCTGATGTATGTGGCTGGTGCCCTAGCCACTTGAGCTACAGGCTCTGAGCCTGTATTCTTGGTTTTGCCTTCCGCATTGGTTATTTATTATTGGCCTCAGCTATAATCTTTTTTTTTTTTTTTTTTTTTTTTTTGACAAAGTGTCACACAGTTAACTTGGGAGAGTGCCATGGCATCATAGCTCAAAGCAATCTTAGACTCTTGGGCTCAAGTAATCCTCTTGCCTCAACCACCCAAGTAGCTGGGACAACAGGCACCTGACAATGCCTGGCTATTTTTAGAGATGATGTCTCACTCTGGCTCAGGCTGGTCTTTAACTTGTGAGCTCAGACAATCCACCTACCTCAGCCTCCCAGCGTGCTGGGATTACAGGAGTGAGACATCATCTCACTCCTGAGTCCGGCCTGAGTTCTATCTTTCTTGAACAAATAGCCCAGTTTTTAAAGATGGGGAAAGGAGCTTAATATGCATGTATCCAAAGAAGATATGCAAATACCCAATAAGCACATGAAAAGATACACACATTATCTTGAAAGTGGAAATACCCTAAATGTCCACTAATTGATGAATGGATAAAGAAAATGTGATGTATTCATTCAAAAGAATATTATTTGGCAATAAAAAGAAATTAAATGCTGCTACATGCTACAGCATGGACGAACATTGAAAATATTATGCTAAGCCAAGTGTAGCAGCTCACCTCTGTAATCCCAGTGACTTGAGAGGCTGAGCTGGGAGAACTGATGGAGGGGAGGAGTTTGAGACCAGCCAGGACAATGAAGAGGGACCACATCTCTAAAAAACATATTTAAAAATTAATAAAAAAGAAAACATGCTCAATGAAGGAAGCCAGTGAAAAAGACCAAATGTTGTATGATTGCATTTTTGTGAAATGCCCAGAATAAACAAATCTATAGACATAGAAAGATTACAAGTTGTCCAGGGCTAGAAGGGAGTGGAAATTGAAGAGTGATAGCTAAGGAGCCTGAGATTTCTTTCTTTCTTTTTTTTTTAGAGACAGAGTCTCACTTCATCACCCTCAGTAGAGTGTTGTGGTGTCACAGCTCACAGCAACCTCCAGCTCTTGGGTTTAGGTGATTCTCTTGCCTCAGCCTCCCAAGTAGCTGGGACTACAGGCACCTGCCACAATGCACGGCTTTTTTTTTGTTGCATTTTGGCTGGGACCGGGTTTGAACTCACCACCCTTGCTATATGGGGCTGGTGCCCTACACACGGACCCACAGGTGCTGCCCAGGCCTGAGATTTCTTTTGAGGATGATGAAATATTTCAAATTGATTTTGGTGACAGATGTACATCTCTGAATTTACTAAAAGCCAATGATTTTTACACTTTAAATGGGGGAATTTTACAGTATGTGAATTATGTTTTAATATAGTTGTTAAAATAAGTTATCCTTATCTTGAGTAGTACCACCAGCCTTTAAAATAAATTTGAAACATATTTTGAGAAGTCAACCATGTGTATAATAAAAAATACTCAAAAAGTTATATTGTGAAAATTGTTTCACTTCTATTTGTGTCTTGTAGCCACCCAGGTTTCCAGAGATATTCTATACGTATGCAAACAATTTCATATGTCTGTACATATCAGTTTATAAAGGCGTCCTTTGTGTACCAGGCATCCTCAACCTACCGCCCGCGGGCCACATGCAGCCCACTGAGGACATTTATCTGGCCTGCTGGGTATTTTTGCCACCGCTACCTGTCCTGCTTAGCAGCCTACTCGTCCCGGGGCCTGCAGTCCGGCCCTCCAACGGTCTGAGGGACAGTGAACTAGCCCTCTGTTCAAAAAGTTTGAGGACCCCTGGTGTGCGCACGCACACAGATTTCAGGATGCTTTGCAATGTTCAATACCTTGTTCTTTTTGTTCCTACTTCTTATTGACCTTTCATATAAAAGTATATAAAGATTTAAAATCAGATTTTTAATCTGCTAAATTAAATCATTTCTTAGTAGAAAAAAAGAAATATGTGTGTAAAGATAATTGTTCAGGTATGTTCCTTCCGGAGACATCTCTCATTTTCTGAATTTGGTAGAGACCTGGTATAATTTTGTTATAAAGCAGTATCTTAATTTTGATAAAAAAACTATATTCTGAGATTTTCTTGATGTTTGTCAGATTTTATTTTTTTCCTTATTGAGAATATATTCTACCTTGAGTTATTGCTTTAGTGGTGTTTGATCCTCATACTATTATAGTATTCAAAGCGACGCATTTGCCTCAAAAGCAATTTTTTAAATGTTACTTTTATTGACACATAATAATTGCCACAACGTGGCTTGGTGCCTGTGGCTGAAGGGGCTCAGGCGCCAGCCACATACACCTGAGCTGGTGGGTTTGAATCCAGCCTGGGCCCGCCAAACAACAATGATGGCTGCAACAAAAAATAGCCGGGCATTATGGCAGGCGCCTGTAGTCCCAGCTACTTGGGAGGTGGAGGCAGGAGAATCACTTGAGTCCAGGAGTTGGAGGTTGCTGTGAGCTGTTATGCTACAGCACTCTGCCTAGGGTGACAGCTTGAGGTTCTGTCTCAAAAAAAAAAAAAAAAAAAAATTGCCACAATGTGCCATACAGTAGGGTACTACATGGTACTTTGATACATGTGTACAATGTAGAGTGATCAAATCAGGGTGATTAGCATATCTATTGCATCACACATTTATCATTTCTATTAGGGACATTTAGAATCCTTTTTTCCACCTATTTGAAAACATACGATGAAGTATTGTTAACTCCGTGTATGATTACCCTTCAGCGCTACAGAACGCTAGACCTTATCCCTCTTATCTCCCTGTAATTCTGTATCCCTTAACCAACCTCTCCCCATCTCTCCCTTGCCTGTACCCTTCCCAGACCATAAAAATAACTATTTTACTCTCCATTTCTGTTAGATCCACTTCTTTAGCTTTCATGTATGAGTAAGAACGTGAGGCATTTGTCTTTTTGTGCCTGCCTTATTTCCACTACCAGGTTCACTCTATTGCTGTAAATGACAGAATTTCATTCTTTTTTATGGCTGAATGAGAGTACATTTCATTATCCATTTATCTGTTGACATACACTTAGGTTGATCCCATGTTTTGGCTATTATGAATTGTGGGAGCGCAGCTATCTCTTCAATATACTGATTTCCTTTTCACTGAATGTATACCCGGTAGTGGGCTTGCTGGACCATATGGTAGTTCTATATTTAGTTTTTTCTGGAACCTCCATACTGTTATCTGTAATGACTGTACATTCTCATCGACAGTGTATAGGAGTTCTCCTTTCTCCACACCCTTACCAGCATTCATTTTTTTGATAGTAGCCATTCTAATTAGCATGAAATGAAATCTCCTCCTGGTTTTGATTTGCATTTCCCTGATGATTAGTGATGCTGAGCATTTTTTTTAATACATCTGTTGTGCACTTGTCTATTCTTTTTTGAGGAATGTGTATTCAGACTATTTGCTCATTTAAAAATCAGATTATTATTATTTTTTCCTGCTGAGTTATTAATGTTTCTTATGTACTCTGAATATTACTCCTTAATCAGATGAATAGTTTAGAAATATTTTCTCCCACTCTTCAGATTACCTCTTCACTCTGTTGATTTTTTCTTATTATACAGAAGCTTTTTAGTTTGGTATACTGATTTTGGCTGGGCATGGTGGTTCACACTAATAATCCCAGCATTTTGGGAGGCCAAGATGGGAGGATTGTTTGGAGCCAAGAATTTAAGACTAGCTTGGGCAGCATAGTGAGACCCTGTCTCTAAAAAAAAAAAAAAAATATATATATATATATATTAGCTGGGAATAATTATTAGATGGTGGCATGCACCTATATTCGCAACTATGCAGGAAGCTGAGGTGGGAAGATCGCTTGAACCCAGGGGTTTGAGTTTTCAGGGAGCTGCGATTGCACCTGAGTACAGGGAGATGATATAAAAATATAGTTTCTTTAATTGGTAAGAGCCAAAATGAATAATGGAAATATTCATTCATAATAAGGAAGTAAAAGCATATAAGATCAAAAACAATCCGAGAAGACTTCGTGATTCTCCAAAAGGATAGTGGAGAATGCAAGTCTTCTCAGAACTTTCCCACCCTCTGTTTTGTATAATCTTTTAGAAGCTTTGGCAAAGGTTGGAATGAGAGACAGAGTCACTTCAAGAACTTCCAAGTTTGACCAATGAGAAAAATAAGAGAAAGATGCATCATTATGAGTGGAATTTGATCAACTTGATCAACCACAAAAATGTGTAAAAAAGGTTGTTACAAAAATGACCATCCTTATCTGTCTAAATATACTGATTTAGGGTGTGAGTTTTCCAGTTCTGTTGATTGCAAAAAGTATATGCAGTTTTCTCTTAGTAAACAGAGTGAGAGAAAATGTCTACCCTCACGATCCCATTGAAAGTTGATCTCTCCCTACTTTTGTTCCATAAGGGATATAGGAAAGAAATTTCCAGGAGGAGTTCTTTATCCTTTTCTCGTCCCTGCATCATCAAGTGCGCTCTTTGTCTGTCCCCCCCGCCCGCCCCCCAGTGTGGTTTCCAAACCGAAATGTTCCAGCTTTCCTCACTCACTTTATGAAATGCTGACATAGTTGGTAATAACATGGTGACACCATGGTGCCTCGTATGTATATGCACATAGTTAACATGATTAGAAGCAAGAAAGAGTATTCTGTCAACTTGTAACTGGAGTTGACTCTACAGAGAACCAGGGAATGGGCAGAGATGTTGAATTACTTATCTAGTCACTCCTTTCTGCCGACGGTCATGACTTAAAACAAGTTTGAAAATACTGCTGTAAACAGTTGAGTTCTTAGAAGAAAATGAGCCCCAATTTTGTGATTTTGTAGACTACTGAGATCTCATTAAAGGCGTCTTTTAGAACTTTGTGTCTTGTTCCCAGGCACCACACCAATCCAGTAGGCACTGAATGGCGGTGGAAGATGGACCAGCCTGAACTGATCTTAAAGGAAGCCATCGAAAACCATCAGAACATGATTAAGCAGTTTAAAGGTATTTATCTTCCCTCCGCAAAGGAATGATATTGCCTATGAATAGCTTGAATCAAATTGGCAGAGGAATTGCTTCTTTGGTAGGATTTTGTCTCCGCTGGCAAGTTTTCCTATAAGGAAGTGAAAACTTTGTAGAAATATTACATATGTATTTGGCCTTTTTAGCTTTTATATGCCACATGATGGGAGAACTAAAAATTTAATCCAAAACATAGTAACTTCATAACAAGGTGCACTCACTCTTGTAAGTTTTGCCTGGGAATTTATCAACATCCTTTAAAAAAGTCTTTGCTATTGTTCTGTCTTGATGAGCCTCAAGTAGCCTTTTACACTGATTAGTTAGGTCATTGGAAAATTCTTAAATAATGTTCACGAGTGCTGGGAAAGCAGTTTTGAATGAATGCCTTATAAAAAGGGAGGGATGACATTAGTAAAACTTTCTTCCTCATGACTTATAGTGATGTAGTAAAAATTTGGCAACTCAGTTTCTACAATTCCTTGATTCAGTTCTGTCTCACACCTAAAAATGTTTGACTTTACTGGAGTTTATTGGTTCTCAGACCTTACCAGAATCATCTGATGTGTTTGTTACAACATAGATTGTCGGTCTCCAGAAACTGATTCAGTAAGCCTGAGGTGCAGCCTAAGAACGTGCATTTTTAACAGGTTTCTGGATGTTGTTGAACTGGGCCCAACTTTGAGAAACACTACTATAGACAGAGAGAGATAGTGGACTTATAAAGCAATGGCTTTATACAGCAACAGCCATAACTGATGAATTGAAATTTGTGGGGTTCTCCGTTAAGTCTGTATATACCTCTCTCGTCTCCACTGGGTACTGGTGACCCCTTCTCTCGTGTATTCTCCTTTACTTTTACATGCAACAGTAAAGAGAAATTCCATCCACGGCTGTTTTGATATGGATGGGCACTATTTGGTGTTAATAACATACACAGGAATCTTTATCAAACCCAGTAATGAGCATTCAGAGGGCCAGGTAATTCTTTCATGCACTGAAGTTTGTTCTGCTCAGGTCACGCATTCAGATTCTAGTACTTATTGCTCTTATTATTTCTTATGAGAATTGGAGGAAAGTAATGCAAATAGTGGCTCAAATCAATAGTAATATATAAAAGACAATTCATAATTATGCTTTTATTAGTTTTCTAGGGAAAATTGACCTGTAAATATTTGTGTTTGTCTGTGTGGGGGCTGACTTATTTTTGTACATCTTCAGTGATACTAATGACTATTTACTTTACCCTGATTTTTGGTTTCAAGCACTTTTTTGAGGGGTGGGAGAACAAATTACATTGTCTTATTTGGATCAAGGAGTGTTTCTTAGTAGTCTTTTGGAAAATTAAATGAAACTATTGGTAAAGACCTAGTAAGCCCCACATATGGAATTTGACTAGCTTTTCTTAGACTTAGTTAGTTTAGTTAGTAGTGTTGATCTTCATAGAAGCTATATCTCTTAATAAATTTCAGTGCAAAGTTGGGTTTCTAGAAAAATTGAACCCATTTGTGTGTGTGTCTTGAGAGCGAGAGAGATCCATTTATTCACTCATTCTGAGGTATTGGCTCTCATAATCGTGGAGGCTTGGTGAGTTTGAAATCTGATGGAGTTTACTGGCAGGTTGGAGACTCAGGGAGAGTGGCAGTTCAAGTCCAAAGGTATTCATCTGGCAGAATTCTTTCTTGCTTGGAGGAGGTCAGTCTTTGTTATGTTAAGATAATCTGACTGATTGGGTAAGGTCCATCCACACTATGGAGGGTAATCTGCTTCACTCATCCAAAAACACCTTCACACCAACATCGAGAATAAGGTTTGACCAAATATGTGGGCAGTGTGGCCCAGCCAAGTTGACACATGAAATTAAGACTCAGAGAGAGGAGTATTGGAAACAGGAAATGTCAGTACTTTGATCTTTATATTCTAATAAGTTTGTTTTTAGTTCAGTGCTTGAAAAACCAGTTAGACCTTTACATAATGGGATGATGGCTGAGGATGTGTTTCTTGGACATATTGGATCTCCCTGAATGCAGTCTGTGGGGAGGAAGCAGCCCTGAAGAATAGATAATAGATACTCATTTCTTCATTTTGAGATGTCCTTGATACGGAATGATGATCCGCGTTTTGATAGTGATTTTTCTGACAGGAGCATTTTTGCAAATGTACTTTAAATGGACATAAGTAATGAATAAATCGTGAGGCAGACTTTGTTGACATTAATGAAATGTGTTAGGTGAGTTCTGTGAGCATATGTGCTTTATATTTTGTCTGCCAAGCTTGTTTGAAGGGTTGTCCTGTGCAGAAAGTTGTGTCTGGTGGTAACCTTGGGCTTACTTTAATCAGTAGGCATCTCAGAAGGTTTGTCTTTGGGTTCTCATGTTGTAAGAAACAAAAGAGTTTTAAGATGTCTATTGTCTTATAGTGGGATGGTTGGATACAGGATGGCAGGGAGAAAGAATAGAGCATGTCTGTGGGTAAGTGAATCCTGAATAGGGGTTGGAATGCATAAGAGGGAGGGAATGCTGTCCAGAAATTCACCCGCTGCCACCAATTTCACTCACAAAAAATAACATTTATGGGGCTGCGCCTGTGGCTCAAAGGAGTAGGGCACCGGCCCCATATGCCAGGTGTGGTGGGTTCAAACCCAGCCCTGGACAAAAACTGCAAATAAATAAATAAATAAATAAAAACATTTACATGGTATCTATTTTACCCTGGTAATTCCCACAAAGGATTTATACCTTGATTGACTTGACAAAATAATATACCACATCAATAAAACATCTATTTATTTAATCAGCACTAAATTTGTTAGAAAGATTTTCACCGTAGAGCTGGTTGATATTTGTACGCTGACACTGTTCAGGTTCGCAAAGCAGTATTTCTTTAAGTCAGTGGAAAACAGATACCGGTATATGTTTGGCGGTGTGATGGCTGTAGCAGAGGAGTGGGAGCCTTTTCATGTTGGAAGGCCACATTGATTTAATTGTGATCAAATAGGGCCGCAGCCAAGAAACTTCAGTTAGATATGCTTAAACGTGTATGTTAATTTGTAAAAATCTACTAGGTACTTAATAATTTGAAAATGTGAAAACTATTTGTCAATTTTAAAATTAACTTTTTAATGACTTTGTCACGTCTGCTTTTTGCTGGCAGGCATTTGAATATTTGGTTGGGGTTCTGCCCCCTCAAGTTGGAGATCAGTCATTTGTGACCAATTTGATGGGCGTCTTGATTTGGGTTAGAGAGGAGAATGTAGATTCAGGGCAGTAAGAGGTTGGAAAGCAAGAAAGCATTTTCCAGGTAGGTTGCTGAAGGTGTGTATTCTACTGCATTTTTCCTACTGGATCTTTCTTAGCAGCAAACAATGACTTTTACATGTCATCGACTGAGAGTCAGTTAGTTCCTTCTCTCCTGCCTTGGTGATAGCAACTGGTGAGGCTGAAATGCTAATTTGAGTGTGATGTCATGATTCTCAAAGTCGTGAACCTTCCATTGTATTCTCCAATTAATAGATCTGGAACAGCTGCTCATTCTTCGGATGATTCTCATCTGCCTTTGCTAAATGGGTACAATGTTCACTTGAACTTTCCTTTGGAAGAAACGGTAATTTGAAAAAAGGTTGCTTTTTCAAAATGCTTGAATTATTTTATTTATTTATTTATTTTTTTACCACATATTGTATATAGACTTAGTTTCATCTTACAAAGAACTATTCAAGTCATTTTGACTTGACATGATATCACACAGACATGCTGTATTCCTATGGAAATCTTCTTTCAATATTTCACATTGCTGATTCTGTTCTTAAAAAAATTTAAATGTCTGTTTGCACAGAGATGCAATTTTGGCTGATACCTGTCCCTGCAATGGCCACTACATTTTTTTTTTTTTTTTTTTTGGATCGGGGCTGGGTTTGAACCTACCACCTTTGGCATATGGAGCAGGCGCCCTGCCCCTTTGAGCCACAGACACCATCCCAATGGCCACTAGATTTTAAAATGATAGGGCAAATCCACATCTTCAGCTTTAGCATGTTATGAAAGTGATGATGGCATGTTGCATTTGCAGGAATATATATCTCTGTGTCCTCCTTAGCACAGACATTTTGCTGATGCAAGATACAATGAAAAGAAATGAGAGCATCAGGCGTGCTTGTGGCTCAGTGGATAGGGTGCAGGCCCCATATGCTGATGGTGGCGGGTTCGAACTCGGCCCCGGCCAGCTAAAAAAAATAACAATGGTAACGGCAACAAAAAATAGCCAGGTGTTGTGGCGGGTGCCTATAGTCTCAGCTACTCGGGAGGCTGAGACGAGAGAATTGCTTAAGCCCAAGAGTTGGACGTTGCTGTGAGCTGTGATGCCACAGCACTCTATTGAGGGTGACATAGTGAGACTTTGTCTCAAAAAAAAAAATCCTGCACCAAGTTGTTAGTATCAGTTGATGCATCCAAAGTGGTTGAATAACATATGTTTTCCTTTTGAAGTATTGCATGAAGTTGTTCTGTTAGGTTGAAGGCAAATTCATGGTGCTGACCAGTTATGTTTCTCCTCAAAAGAGGCAGTGGTTTGTACTTGGAAATGTTTTCAGGACTTAAACATCCTGCAAATTCGACAATGCATTCTTTTGCAATTTCTATATCACTGGATGGCTTCCCTTTTCCCTGAGTATATAAGCGACTTGCTAAACTGTTTCAGTAGCATTATTTTTAGTTGCTGCTGAAAAGAATTGTCTTTGCTTTTATTTTAATCTTTTAATTTCTACAATACAAGCTTTTGTGCCTCTCCCTCTAATTTAAAATGAGTGTTGTAATGCTCGCGAGCATTGCATTTCTTTAATGTTGATACTACAGTATCACTTTTCTGTAATACTGATTTACAAAGTAAGCAAACCATCTTATCTTTAGTAGAAACACAATAAGATTGCAATTCTCTACCATTAAAAAATCTGTTTTCTTCCTTCAGTGTTCTCTGAGCCTTCTTTGACATGACCGGCCGTTAAGCAGACAGTATTAAAAAACAGTATTAAAAAAAATTGTCGATCTGTGCAATTATTCACGAATTCCACTGCAAGCAGGGACACAGTACATAATTGTTAAAATGTGATAACAGACTGGGGTACTCCACCCCCATAAACTCTTGCCAACCAGCTTCATGCAGTAGCAGGTGGGGGACCTGAACACAGTAGCCATCAGTGTAGCCCTCCTGGCTTACTAATGTTCTAATTGTGCTGGTCAATGTGGGAGGATTATTACACTGAAACTGATTTTATTCTTTGGTCTTTCAAATACGTTCATTTTAAAAATAAAATAAAAATATAAAAGAAGAGCAAAAATGTGTTACTCAGGTAAACGCATTTGTTCTGTACAATTTGGATTCAGTCAAAAGGCTGCACTTGAGGACCTAGAAGGCAACATGTGGACTTCAGGCTGCCGGTCCCCACCCCTGGGCCAGCATGGGGGCATAAAGGAGTTCTTTTTGTTTTATTTTTTCACACTGAGTAAGAGCTTTCTTAATTTTAAATTTTTGGGTTGTGGTGACTATTTGTTTAATGTTTTTACTTCATTCTGGCCTTCAGCAGAATGATTACTTTGTGAAAATTCAGCAGATTACTTTGTGAAAATCTCTCTTATTCCTATAATAGTCTCAGTGATTCTTGCTCTGAAACTACAGTATTCTAATAGGAAAAAACCCCCTAATTACTAAAGGGTAAACTAAATAACACTTAAAAGAAAAAGATGTTACATGTTTTCTTCTACAACAGTGCTCTTCTGGCAACGTTAGAGAAGTTTAGTATTTTAGAACATTGGTTGTGTTTTCTATTCTCTTGGCCCTCGGCAGAAAGTAATGTAATCTGTTCAAATTGGTGGGTGTCGATTTTATTGTAGACATTCACTAGGCAACGAGATTTTATAACTCTACTAAATTACTTATACTAGGCTTTATAATGGTTATAGTCTAAAGTTTTCTTTTTCACAGACCTGGATTCTCCCTGCACTAAGTGAAATCTTTGTGTTCTATCTTTCATTCATCCTTAGGGGAGAGGTGTAAATAAAACAGATCACCCTGCTTTCTGGCTACGTCAGCCTCAGAATCAGGATGGGGAGGCTGATGCTTAGAGACTGTGGGTGAGTCACTTGCCTCTTCCGAAACCAGCATCCTCACCTGGCTACAAGCCTAACATGGACCCTACTCTTGAACTCAAAAGGTGCAGACATCGAACTCCAGGTCTTTTTTTTCCCCAGTGGAGAATCTACTCTCTACCTTCCTCAAACCTGAACTTCTCACTAGAGGTTGGCCTGGAGAAGTGACTTACGTCCTACCGATGTAGAGATAAGCCCACCCACGGATGCCCTGTAGGAAGGAACTTCCTTTTCTCCTTTGACACCCACATTGGGATTGCTCTGTGGGCGCTCCCATACTATTATCGCGAGTCCCGAGTAGCTTAAAAACAAACAAAGAATCAGAAAACCAAAAAGAAATGTGATTTCCAGTTTCTTTAGTTGGCATTTAGAATACATTTTCCTATGGGAAAAAGTATTTGAATTAGATTAAATGATACTGAAATTGATTTATTAGTACTATAATTTAGGCATATTACAGATTAATGATATGTTTGGGAGTTTGCAGGGGCAATTTATTTTCATTTTAATAATACTATACTTATGGGAATATAAGTTTCAAGTTTAAACAGAAATGGTTAGGAACAGAATTCTTTTTTTTTTTTTTTTTTTGAGACAGACCCTCAAACTATAGCCCTGGGTGGAGTGCTGTGGTATCACAGTTCACAGCAACCTCCAACTCCTGGGCTTAAGTGATTCTCTTGCCTTGGCCTCCCAAGTAGCTGGGACTACAGGTGCCTACCACAACGCCCAACTATCTTTTGGTTGTAGTTGTCATTGTTGTTTGGCAGGCCCGGGCTGGATTTGAACCCACCAGTTCTGGTGTATGTGGCTGGTGCCTTAACTGCTTGAGCTAACTACAGGCACTGAGCCTAGGAATAGAATTCTTATAAATTAGAAATTATAGGCCATTTCCAAAGCCTTGAAAGCCTTTCAAAGCCATTTCCTTCTTAGTTTATCATATCCTGATCTCTCCATTTTAGCCACTTTTTGGAGTTCCACTCTCTGGCTCATTAATTATTCCCCTCCCTCTGGCTCGAAGCCCTTTGTTCTCTAGTGTGCTGTTCCACCCCACAGTGAACACCTGTTCTCTCCTATGGGTCTGGCCCAATCATTTGTGGTTTTATTTCTGTGTAGGATGGAACCGTTTGTGGGTATCGTTGCTTATTGTCTCTGAATTTCCAACTTTGGCTAAGCGGCCAGCCTTGAGCAGATTTTGAAGATATTCTCTGATTTTTTAACTACTTCTCTTTTGTGCTGCTGTTCTCAATTCTGAGGGCAATCATTGTCTTTTCACTTATGGCACTGAGTCATTAAAATATCTTTGTTTTCATGACCTTTATTCGCTTTCTGTTGATACACATGCAAAATTAACTTTATATTGATTATTAGTCGGTCAGAGTTTCAGTGCCACTCAGCATTTTCAAAATGCTGCCTGCCCCTTTTCAAGTACCACTGCGGCAGGGTGAAATCCTTCCCTGAGAACAGGGTTGAAGTTTCTCTCGCTCAGTTTTTCATCACTTCAGTAGACATCAAGTGATTGAACATTCTTTGTCAGGAATATCCTCAGTGCTGAAGACACGAAAATGAAAAAGACACATTTGTTGCTAGGTTGTTTTTTTTTTCCCTACGCTTTAAGCTAGAAGCGAAGTACTGCAAAAAATAAAAGATCTGTAGCAGATGGTTTTCGCCAACTAGGTATACTAAAGTACACATCATAAAGAAGTGTGGAGGTGGGGAAGAGAGCACCACCTGCTAATTGTTTTCTGAAAACTTATTTATGAAAAGCCTCAAGACTGTTACTGTTTTTGACTTTCAGCCATTTAGGGTTGTTGAGAAGATCTTGGACTAGGAACTATGTTGTTAGGGGAAGAAAGAAGAGAATGTTTTATTTGTGATCAGCCCGAAATTTAGACATAGAAACACTGAGCAATACATCACCTTTTTTTTTTTTTTTTTTGGCATTCTGTTCAGTTTATTGTTATGACATTAGGATAAAGAAAATCTGGAATCTTAAATTCTTGCTTTGGCATCTTCCAGTGAGATAAATTATGCTCCTTAGTTTATCTGACTGCAGTTGTGATTTTTCAGGAAGCTGTTTAGGGTAAGAGAAATGCTAGAAAACTTGCTTAAAAAACCCCATAAATTAGAATAAGGAAGCAGCAGAATTTAGTTGTGAATGGGTTAAAGTATGGGAAACATGAAGAGAACAGATTGTGTGTGCGCGTGTATGTGTGTGCATATCACACAGATAATGGGAAACAGCACTATGGATTTGCTGCTGAATATAGTATTTGCTGTTAGCTCTCTGTTTCTTCTCCAGGAGTTCTTTCTATTAGAAATTTGGAAGCTGGCTCAGCGCCTGTGGCTCAAGTGGCTAAGGCTCCAGCCACATACACCTAAGGTGGCGGGTTTGAATCCAGCCCGGCCCGCCAAACAACAACGATGGCTGCAACCGAAAAAATAGCCAGGCGTTGTGGTGGGCGCCTGTGGTCCCAGCAACTTGGGAGGTGGAGGCAGGAGACTCGCGTGAGCCCAGGAATTGGAGGTTGCTGTGAGCTGTGATGCCAGGGCACTCTACCCAGGGGGACAGCTTGAGGCTCTGTCTCAAAAAAAAAAGAAATTTGGAAGCTACTTCAATGTATAAACAACTACACACCCACGTGAAAATATACCCGCAAGTATATTGTAGTGAGGGGGAGGGGAGAGGCAGGAGAGGGTAGGAGGAAGAAGGATTGGTGGGATCTTACCTAATGAGCTGTTCAGGGGCTCAACTACTACTTGAACTTCACCTTAGAGATGAAAATAATGTAACGTAAACATTTGTGCCCTCATATTGATCTGAAATTAAAAAAAAAAGAAAACACATCAAGCCAGGAGAAAGTTCCTGAGCTTCCATGACAATGCAGAAATGTATGGGTTGTCATTTATGAATCAACAGGGGAGCTAAAAAGCAGGAAGCTAATGATATAATCAGTCTCACACTGTTCTGTAATTGTTTTGTGTTAATTATATATTCAGTCATATATTGTTGGCTCATTGGTTTGTGTCCCTTACATACTGTCCCTCAAAAAGAAAAGGAAATTTGGAAGCTGTTTTAGTTTCTGTCATTCTTTGAGGATGATGGAAGAAGACCTGAAGCGGAGTCCTTAAGGCCTTGTCTTTGGAAGGAGGGCTGGAATAGCCTCGGGCAGGGAGCATAAAATAGGAAGGTACTTTGATGAAGGAGAGAACCAGGGTTTCACATTTCTTTCTCAACATTTTACATTTGAGGGAATCGGGATAATTTAAAAACTGCAGCACCCATTACTTTAAAAGGTTCATCCACAGGGATTTGGGTTTTTGTTTGCTTTGCTTGTGTCTGTGGTTGTGTCAATGGGCAAGACTATTTATAGTATTTTGAGTTGCAACTCTCCAGAAAAGATGGTAGTTGGCCTCTTTGCTTTAGGTCTCCCTCGTTCCTCCCTGGCTACTCCTTGGCCAATCCCTCTTCTTTTCCTCAGAATCGTGAGTGTTCTAGGACTCAGTCTCTAGTCCCCCTCTCTGTCCTATTAGCCCTAAAAATTTTCTCTGTCAGAGTTGATGGCAACTAATTGCTTACGCCAAACATTTTGCAGAAGTCATTAATACCTCTTCGTTCTCTCATACCCTACGTCCCTTCCCTTTGAAAATCCTCTTGACTATTATAGAAATGTCTATCCAATTTGGTAACCATTAGCCACAAACAACCCTTTTAAAATAGTGAAAATTAAATACAATTAAAATTTCACGTCCTCATTCACACTAGCCACATTCTAAGAGCTCAACAGTCACATGTGACTAGTGGCTACTGTATTAGATAGAGTAGAGAGAGATCATTTCCATAATCACAGAAAGGTCTATTGGACTGTGCTGCTATAGAATTTACTGATTTATTGTGTTTTATGTCTCTGTATCTCATTTGCTAAACTGTGAACTCCAGAAAGGCAAATACCTTTCTCTGTTTTATTTACTGATGGAAGAAATCTTCCAGAACTGTGTGTGGCACATAGTAGGTGATCGATACATATATTTAATTGAATGGAATTACCATGTAAAGTAATTCAGATATTTGGTTTCTTTTTTTAAGTCACAAAATAAACATATTGGCAGCTAATATGTTTTGAATGCTGATAAGCTGGGACTGCATCCCACTAAGTAGTTCATGTAGCTCATTTCATTTAATAATAGCTCTGTGTCTGTAAAGTCTCTCCCTGCTTTGCAGATAGAGTATCTATCAATCTGTTGCCTCACACAGAGTGTCGTGGTGGTGTCTTAGCTCACAGCAACCTGAAATTCTTGAGCTCAAGAGATCTTCTTGCCTCAGCCTCCTGAGTAGTTGGGACTATAGGTGTCCACCACAATACCCTGCTAAGTTTTTCTATTTGTAGTAGAGACCGGGTCTTGCTTTTGCTCAGATTGGTCTCAAACTCCTGAGGTCAGGGAATCCATCTGCCTCAGCCTCCCAGAGTGCTAGGATTATAGGTATGATGATGGCACCCAGCCTAAAATCCCTATTTTAAAGATAAGGGAATGGGCTTGAAGAGAGAGAGTCTTGACCAGGGACACAAAATTAGCTTAATGGTAGAGCCAGAATTTGAACCCAGTGCATCTGGCTCCCAGTGGCCAGGACTTCTACTTTCTGAGTTTTAGGTTAATTTTGGAGTTGAGGTTAAATCTGCCTTTCTACTCAGCTGCACTGATGGAGGGAATAAAATTAATGATACTTTTTTCAAAAAGGAAATGTTGCACTTAATGCTGAGTTGTCTTGGCAACACAGACTGAGTTTAAGGATCAAGTTTTATTTAAAACCTGATTCACTTGAGTTAAGATCTTAGATTTCAATAACTTAAAAAATTATTCATCCATCCAAAAATACTGACATGAAATACATTCTTAGGATTGCGGTTAGTCATCAAAGAAGATATCACCCGTCACTTTTAGATTATTCTCATTTTAGCCTCTGTTCTGTTGGTTCATCTCTTGGGGATGTAGTTGTACTTGCTTATTTCCAAGTCGACTTTGTGTTTGTGCGCGTGTGCATAAAATAAAATTACTTCTTGAGAATTAAGGCACAACCCAGCAGCGAAAGTTAACTTTCTTTTCTGTGGGTTCTTTATTGTTGCTGTTAAGGGACAGTTGCTGGAATTTAATGACTTTAATAAGCTAGGATAAAGATGATAAGAGTAAATCCTTAATGAATGTTTTTCATGTGCCAGGTGTTCTGCTAAGACCCTTTGTGTGCATCATCTCATTTAATCCTCGTGGCTCACAGCAATCTCAAACTCTTGGGCTCAAGTGATTCTCTTGCCTCAGCCTCCCAAGTA
>CAUYQV010131606.1:0-24922 GCA_963574575.1 Galagoides demidoff
CTGTGGTCCCAGCTACTTGGGAGGCTGAGGCAGGAGACTCGCTTGAGCCCAGGAGTTGGAGGTTGCTGTGAGCAGTGAAGCCATGGCACTCTACCCAGGGGGATAGCTTGAGGCTCTGTCTCAAAAAAAAAAAAAAAAAAAAAAGGTTGAAAAGAAAAAAAAAGTGTGAAAGTTAGAAAAAAGAAAGAAAGAAAGAAAGCACTAATCTAATGTCAATTCTTTGGGGTTTTTTTGTTTTTTGAGACAGAGTTTCATTTTGTCACCCTGGGTAGAGTGCTGTGGTATCACAGCTCACAGCAACCTCAAACTCTTGGGCTTAAGCAATTCTCTTGCCTCAGCCTCCCAAATAGCTGGGACTATAGGCACCCACACAATGCCCAGCTGTTTTTAGAGAGGTCTTACTCTGGCTCAGGCTGGTCTCAAACTCATAAGCTCAGGCAATCCACCTGCCTTGGCCTCCCAGAGAGCTCAGACGTAAGCCACCATACCCAGTCATAATGTCAGTTCTTATTATGCTTCTTACAACCTGGGCTAGAACCCAAGATCTCCAGGGATCACTAATGTTAAGATCTTCCCTGTAATTCAGATCATGGAGAAAGGTCTTGGAAGGGAGTTCACCAGAAGTCCTCTGGCCTTTTTGAATTTAGCTATCATCCATACTTCCTATGTCCTGAAGAACTTTGCTCAATACATGGCCCCACACACTAGAAACTCAGGCGGCAAATAAGGGATATGATTCCTGTTCCGTGCTGCTGTTCTATCTTAGGGAAGGACTCACTCTCCAGAACTCTGGTGCTGGTCTGTGTTTGCCTCCTCTATCATATACGCTCTTTCCAGGCAATGCCTAACCCAGCGAGTTTCCAGCTCCACAGAGCACTTCATATCTATTACTTACAATAAAGAATTAACTGCTGAGTGGCAGGTGGGAATGAAAGAGTATGAGATTTTATGAATTATTCCCATAGAAGGTCTTTCCCCTTTCCATGATCAAATATCACCCTACCCACTGGTACAAACTACAAGCAAATGCATGAGCTGGGAGAGTAGGGAGAGACTGCAGTTCCCCTCTCCCAACCTGGAAACAGCAAAACCTCCCTGTGCAGTTCTAAGGGCCAAAGATGTTCTGCTTCAAGGGTTCTATCTAATTAGCTTTGAAAACAACTGCTGGGAACTGGTTTGAGTTTATAGAAGTTGGGAATATTCAGGAGAGGTACAAGAAAACGGAGCACATACATTTCAGTTCCGTCTTAGAAAACCACCATGCCAATGTTTAGAAAACACAGCCTGAGATTCACATAAGCTGCCAGTGAAGAAGTCAGCAAATCTTTAGTAAGGCACTACTGTCTCCTGAGGTCCAGGCTCAAGAGAAATGAATGACAGTATCAGGGGTTGGCCTCTGTAACACAGTAGTTACAACGCCAGCCACATACATCCAGGCTAGTGGATTCGAACCCAGCCCAGGCCAGCTAAACAACAATGACAACTGCAAGAACAACAACAAAAAAACTAGCCGGGTGTTGTGGCAGGTGCCTGTAGTCCTAGGTACTTGGGAGGCTGAGGCAAGACAATTGCTTAAGCCCAAGAGTTGGAGGTTGCTGTGAGCTGTGATGCCACAGCACTCTACCGAGGGTGACATAATGAGACTCTATCTCAAAAAGAAAAAAAAAAGTTAAGTATCAGGTGAGCCCCTTTATAGAAGAAATGAGAGCCTGCCTATCTAACCTCACAGACAGTACTGAATCCCTTGTCCAATCTATTTCCATGGCACAATCATTTCCTCCTTTCTGGACAGGCTTAGAAAACTCACTGGAGGCCAGGTGTGGTGGCTCCCGCCTATAATCTTAACAGTCTGGGAAGCCTAAGCAGGTGGGTGGATTGCTTGAGCTCAGGACTTTGAGACCATCCTGAGCAAGAATCAAACCCCATCTCTACTAAAAATAGAAAAACTAGCCGGGTGCCTACTACTCAGGAGGCTAAGGCAAGAGGATCACTTGACCCCTGGAGTTTGAAGTTGCTGTGAGCTGTGACACTGGGGCACTCTACCCAAGGTGACAGAGTAAGACTTTGTTCTCAAAAAAAAAACAAAAAACCAAGAACAAAAACAAAAACCCCCAAACCAAACAAAAACACTCACTGGGATCAGCTTTTCTCCTCAAGAGGCTGAGCTTTGGTTATTTTTGAGAACTTGAAAAACTATTATTATCACCATCAAATAGTCCATTTCCTGCAGTCTCACTTGTCTGTGTGCTAGGGTGTATGTGTTGGGATTGGTGGTATATTTGTATGTAAAGATGTGCCCCCAGCCCCCCAAAAGGGCTCCCTGGTCAAAATAGGTTTGAGAGCAGCAGAGATTAATCTGCTGATGGGCACACTCATGGCCATAAGAAGGAACTATTTCACTTTGTTTAACCCAATATTTCCCTGAATTATTTAACCACAGAACTTTTATTTTCATAACAAACTTATTTTTATCTATTTATTTTTGGAAGCAGTCTCACTACATTGCCCTCAGTAGAGTGCTGTGGCATCACAGCTCACAGCAATGTCAAACTCTTGGGTTTAAGTGATTCTCTCACCTCGGCCTCCCAAGTAGCTGGGAGTACAGCACCTGCCACAACACCAGGCTATTTTTGGGTCATAGTCATCATTGTTGTTTGGCAGGCCAGGGCTGGGTTTGAACCTGCCAGTTCGCGAGTAGGCAGCTGGCACCCTAGCCGCTGAACTAGAGGTACTGAGCCTTCCTAACAAACTTATTTTTTTTTTTTTTTTTGAGACAGTGTCAAGCTATCCCCCTGGGTAGAATGCCACGGCATCATAGCTCATAGCAACCTCCAACTCCTGGGCTCAAGCAAGTCTCCTGCCTCAGCCTCCCAAGTAGCTGGGACCACAGGCGCCCGCCACAACACCAGGCCATTTTTTGGTTGCAGCCATCATTGTTGTTTGGTGGGCCCGGGCTGGGGATTCAAACCCGCCACCTTAGGTGTACGTGGCTGGCGCCTTAGCCGATTGAGCCACAGGCACCGAGCCCATAACAAACTTATTAACAACCAACAGAACTCATGTTTGGGGGAAGACTTAGGGAAAAATGACTAACAAAGTAACAGTCCTAATCATATGGGAGTTTTTAGCTCCAAATGAACATTGTTATATGGTGTTTGGGTGAACTCAGCCAGGCAGGGTCTGTGCTCTGGGATAAGAAGTCCATGTTCTAGTCACAGCTCCATCATCAATGGCCTGGACATGGGAACATGTCACCTCAAATCTAACAATCTAAATGGTAAAGTGAGAAAGACAGGGAATGTCTACTCATCGCCTTGGCTTACACTTTGTCTCAGTGAATCTTGAGAACTATGTGGCAGGCTTTGCTGCTGCCCTTCTGCAGGGGGGGCGGGGCACCCCATTCGGCAGTTTGCAAACTAGTCTGCTGTGATACTCCTGTCTGGGGGCCGAGTCCAAGCTCATCCCAGGCCACGATCCTGAATAAATGGAAAAAGCATCCCTTCTGTTTCCTCCCTCCAGCCCCAGGTTCTGAGTTCTTCACTTACGTCTGCAGCTCTTTGGGGAAGGTCTCTTCAGCCTCTCCAGGAGGAGCCGCAGACCAGCACCCAGACTCCTGAGATGCGGACCAAGTGTGTAGTAATAGCAAAGTCCCTGGGAGGCATGAGGGGGTGGGAATGGCCTGGGGGAGCTGTAAGCAACCAGCCAAGAGGACAACCCTTAGGTTCCAGAACATTGGCTGGAGACCCTGAGCCTCATAGTTTCCAGGTCAGGCGTGGCGACTCACACCCGTAATCCTACGATTCTGGAAGGCTCAGGTGGAAGGATCGCTTGAGCTCAAGAGTTTGAGACAAGCCTGAGCAAGAGCAAGATTCCCATCTCTGCAAAAAAATAGAAAAATTAGCTGGGGCAGGGCTGGGCATGGTGGCTTACTCCTGTAATCCTAGCACTTGTGAGGCCAAGGCGGGTGGATTGCCTGAGGTCATAGGTTCGAGCCCAGTCTCTGGAAGTGAAATGTCTGAGCTAAAATTGGTGCCTCTCAGTGGAAAGCCATCCTGGGCATCTTGAAACTGTCCTATTTAAAGGGCCCCCTCTCCAGCCTCCCAGGGTTGGCCTTGCCAGTGCTGTTCACTGGAGGAGGTGTCTGTGCCTCATGGGGACTCTGAGGAGCAGGTCAGGAAGCTCCTGGTCTGTGACTTTATTGCTGCCAGGTTCACAGGGTCTTGGAAAGTCTGTGTTGAATGTGGAAAAAAGATTGTTTTCTCCCACAACATCATGATAATGTCACTCCATTTTTTCTTCTTGTGGTCCTTACAATAGTATGTCAGTCATGTCGATAAATCTGAAAAACATTTCCTCTGGCCCTTTCCCTCTTTAAGGTCTGATCCCTTTCCCCCTTTTTTTGATGACGTAATTAGGGTGCTATCCTTAGGACAGATGTTTGGGGAGGGTCACAGTCACCCTGCAGCCCCCTCACTGACCTCACAACTCTTTGTTGAACCCCTGGTATGCAGCAGGCCCTGTGCTAGGTTCTGGGGATATCACAACACCTGGGTGTCCCCCAGGAGAGTATATTGTGTGTGCTTGTGTGAGCATGCACAAGTGTGCCACACTTGCAAAGTAGGGTGTAATTTATATAAACACAAGAAGAGCTGGGTGCGGCGGCTCACATTTGTAATCCTAGCAGTCTGGGACACAAGGCAGGTGGATTGCCTGAGCTCAGGAGTTCTGGACCAATCTGAGCAAGAGCAAGACCCCCATCTCTACTAAAATAGAAAAATCAGCTGGGCATCTACTACTTGGGAGGCTAAGGCAAGAGGATCACTTGAGCCCAAGAGTTTGAGGTTGCTGTGAGCTTTGATGACTCCACTGCACTCTACCCAGGGAGACAGAGGGAGACTCTGTCTTGAAAAAAATAAAAATAAATAAATAAAACCATGCTTGTGGAGTATCTTTAAACATATAGAAAGTTTCCCCCCACTACACCAGCAGTCCAGCCCAGTAGTGAAGTGAGTGATCTAGGGTTGGAGTTGTGGTTTCCAATTCTATGACCACTACTATTATTCTTCTTCTAGGAACATTTCTTTGCCTCTATGAGCTTCAGTTACCTAACCTGCAAAATGGGAATGACAACTATTTCTGCTTATCAGGATTGTTTTGGGAATTAAGACGAAAGTATGTAAAGCACCTACTATAATGTCTGGCAGATTGCCAGTACTTAATAATTACAGTCAGTAGCTGACAGTTGAGTCTTTGCTATGTACTGAGGACAGCTTTAGGGACTTTGTCATGTTTTAATTCATTTCAACTTTACGACAACCATTTAAGATGGGAAACATGTTGACAAGTCAGTGGGTACAGAGGTTCTGGAATCTGACCAAAGCTATTAAAGTTACAAAGTAGAATGGTGTAGTTATTAAAAATGTTACTACTGTTTTCATTATTAATAATATTTCCTGGCATCCAACCTGGTAGGGCCTAGTTTTTTCTGAGTCCTCTGGATGACACAACAAGAAGCAGCTTGTGCTCCAGTAGCGTTTGCAAAAGAGGACTAGATTTTCTTGATTTGCGCTTTGGCAGAATTTTATAGGTGTGGTTTCATCTATTCATCACCAGATGGCAGTCTATAGTGGTAATTGCACACAATTTTCAGAAAGGCTCAGAATCTGGAGAAGTACAGCACAGACAGTGTGGGAGCTTTGTTTTGCAATGTGGCAAAGTTAAGGAGTAGGTGACCAAGGAGGCCAAGGCGGGTGGACTGCTTTGAGCTCAGGAGCTCGAGACCAACTTGAGCAAGAGCGAGATCCCAGTTCTACTAAAAATAGAAAAACTAGCCACGTGTTGTGGCAGGTGCCCGAAGTCCCAGCTACTCAGGAGGCTGAGGCAAGAGGATTGCTCAAGCCCAAGAGTTTTAGGTTGCTGTGTGCTGGGATGACATCATGGATTCTACCTAGGGCAACATGGTGAGACTCTGTCTCAAAAGTAAATAAATAAATGCAAATTTCTGTCCATGTTTCAGAATTTGCTTTCTAACAGTTTCTGATTCATGTTCAGCCTATTATCTTTCTCCATGGGGCTTGTTGCAGAGAACATTTGGCATAAACCAAGCTCTGATAATATAGGATTCACTATAACCACCTAGGTGTTTAATATCCTCGCCAAAGGTTTTCTGTGTAAGTTACTAAGTAATATACAGTAATAGTCTTGGACTTTGCGAAAATTGTTATTTTGTGATGTGCCTGCTGTTCTTGCTGGTGAAGGACTTTAGCTCCATGGTCATCAACTTCTCTTCCCTTTTCCACCTCAAATCAGGCTGTTTGCCTGTAGTGTCACTATAGGACAAGTCTCCTAGTGTCCCTTCCAAGCACCTAAACTCTTCCTATATGTCATTATTCTTTCTTTCTTTATTTTTTTTTTGAGACAGGGTCTCATCTGGTCATCCTCAGTAGAGTGCTGTGGTGTCACAGCTCACAGCAACCTCCAACTCTTGGGTTTAAGCAATTCTCTTGCCTCAGCCTCCCAAGTAGCCGGGACTACAGGCACCCGCCACAATGCCTGACTATTTTTTGTTGCAGTTGTCATTGTTGTTTAGCTGGGCCAGGCCAGGTTCGAACCTGCCAGCCTTGTTGTATGTGGCTGGTGCCATAACCATTGTGCTACAGGTGCCCAGTCGATATATGTCAATATTCTAAAACTGCCACGGGAGAGAGGAAAAGGCCTATGGACCTTCCTAATGTTTTCAGTAATTGCATGAAAATACTGAACACCATCACTGGGTGTGAGCGATGGTTATAAAATAAGTTTAGATGTTCTTCATGGCTGCTAAAATATGGAAGGTACCTCCCAGTGTTGATGTAGGCATCAGGTCCTGTGAATCCATTCTCCATTATCAATATAGTTTGGGGAAGTTGATTTTTAGTATACCCTTAAATGCCTCAGTGAGGCTCCAATTCAACGGGTTAAGACAAATATTTAAAACCCTTAGAGCTGGCAATCCAGGTATCCCCTAGGGCTTGTCAATGTACCTTTGAAGCATACGTTGGGAGTCATGATAGTCTGCACAGATGGCTCCGAAGAGAAAGTGGCTGAGACAACAGTGAGAGCTGAACTTACACATGTACTCTTGTACGCAACCCTAGATTTTCTTATACACAACCAATGGTACAGAATTAGATGCTTCCTCCAAAGTGTGCTACTTGGGTAGAACCGGTTATGGGACAAAACAATAGACCATGTCATTCAAAACTGAACCCAGTGTGTTGTTGAGGTAGAATCCTGGCAGACCCAGGATGCAGACCCCGCTCCCCACAGGAGACAGGGAAGGGCATGACCTGGGCTTTTAGCTTCTAAGTATGGACAAGTGTACTTTATAGAGTTCTCAGATAACATAAACATAGTTTACTTGAGAAGAAGATTTTAAAATTTAAAATGAAGATGGTCTTTCAATCAATAGAGAAGTTCTGTGCCTTTTCCCTGTGGGATGCAGGGAACCCTGTTCACTCACACTCTTGACCCACTACAATAACATCATCTGACAAAACTCATCTCCACTCAGCTGGTGATGCTGATTTGCCTGACTTCGGTTCACGTTGCAAAGGCAGCCCAGCATTGAGGGTTGTTATTAAGGTATTGGCTTGAAAACCTCAGAGGTACCTGAGGCATTACTGCATGAGCACTTTCCTTTTTATGTTTGAGAAGGGTTGGTCAAATTTATGGATAGCAGGTTGTGGTATATTAAGAAATATGTTTGGTTTTTGTCACTGGTTCCTGGCAGGCAGCACCTAAAACCCCTTGGTAGAGTGCCATAGCATCATAGCTCCCTTGGAATTTCCCTAGTGATAAGAGTATCTTTTGTTATTCATAATGAGTCCCTTTCTTCATGCCTGGGTCTGCACTAATGAGGTCACTTAGGGTGGAGACAGTCAAGTAAAAGACCAAGTGATTAGAGTTGGAACTTTCAGCCTCATCCGTCAACTTCCCCGGAAGGGTTGGAGCTTCCTAAAGACAAAGCTCTATAAAATCTCTTAGACAATGTCCTTTAATGCATTTCTGGGTTAGTGCATCCAGGTACTTGGAGGGTGGTGCAACCTGACTCCACCAGGACAGAAGCCCCTACACTCAGCACCCCTCTGGGCTCCCCCATATACCTCTCCATCTGGTTATCCATCTTTATCTTTTGTAATAAACTGATAAATGTAAGTGAAGGGTTTCCCTAAGTTCTCTGAGCCATTCTAGCAAATTATTGAGCCCAAAGAGAGACGTTCTGGGAACCCCGATATGTAGGTGGTTGGCTGTAAATACTAAAGGTCTGGACATGCGACTGGTATTTGTGAGATCTGATGCTAACTCCAGAGAGAGATTGTAAGAACTGAATTATATTGTGGGATACCCAGCTGGTGTCCAGAGAGTTGAAGAATTACTGTTTAGTGTTGAAAAACCGCACCCATTTGCCATCAGAAGTAAAGTGTAGTGTGGAAGTACAGAAAGAAGAGACAGTGGGGTTTTTCTCAGAAGGGTTGAGAAGAGGAAGAAAACTTAAAAATTCAATACTGTAAGCGAGTGGGCTCTGAAGTCAAAATCTGGAGTGCTAAAAACTGGGTGTTGGCTGGGTGCGGTGGCTCACACCTGTAATCCAGCACCCTGAGAGGCCACGGTAGGTGGAGTGCCCGAGCTAATGAGTTCAAGACCAGCCTGAGCTACAGTGAGACTCTGTCTCTAAAAATAGCTTGGCTTTGTGGAGGGTAGTCTCAGCTACTAGGGAGGCTGAGGTAAGAGAATGGCTTAAGCCCAGTTTGACACCATAGCACACTAACAAGGGTGACAAAGTGAGACTCTGTCTCAAAAAGAAAAAAAAAAAAACTGGATGTGTTTGAGTAAGCCATTTAACTTCTCTGAATCTCAACAGTTTTGCCAACCATTAGACAGGGAAAATGGGAGCATCTAACTTTTCAGGGTTCTTAGGAGAACCACATGATTTGAACATGACAGGCCTGGCAGAAAGTGGATCTGGCAAATACTAGGCTCTTAATCAGTGTTGGTTGCTGGCATGTTCACTGCCATTGTGAAACTGTTCTTTAAACATTGGGTGCTAGTCGCTGTTAGACACAGAAGAGAAACGGGCAATGTTTTGACCACATCCTCTCTGAAGCCCCACGGGATTAAATATCTCTAATTTTGTGTTATCTGGAAGAGGGCAGAAATCTGGCAGAAACCTGTAGCATTTGAAAATGTTAAGCTCCAAAATGATGAGGAAATTTTAGAGGAAGGCATGTGGAGAGAAGTTTATATGATAATCTCATAAGGCTGTAAATAATGATAGTTTTAAAAGCAAACAGCTTAGGACCACATGCTTCATGTCTGAACTGGGTCTCCCACAGATTCACATGTTGAAGCTCTAACCCAATGTGACTGTATTTGCAGACAGGACTTTTTAGGAGGTAATTAAGGTTCAATGAGATCATAAGGGCGTGGTCTTAATCTGATAGGATTGGTGTCCTTGTAAGAGAGGAGGGGAGAGAGAGAGAGATCTCTCTTTTGAATCACTTTGGGAAGGTTAGAACAGGCTTGTGAGCCTAGGTGAGTAGATGATGGTCCTGGTGGATACAGAGCACACCAAGGAAAGGCCATGTGAGGACACAGCAAGGAGGAGACACAGAAGAGAGAGAGCGCAGGCTGCTCTGCTAAGAAGATTATATCAGAAGTTGAGCTGGAGATGGAAATGGTAAGGAGGTTGGGGAGGAGACCCAGAGAAAAACCTGTCATCTAGGACCTGGCTGCCATGGCTTGGATATGGTTTGTTTGGTCCCATTAGTCTCATGTTGAAATCCCCAGTGTTGGACATGGGGTCTGATGGGAGGTGTCATAAATAAATTGAAGCCCTCCCTGTAAGGAGGTGAGTGAGTTTTCACTCTCTTAGTTTCCCTAAGAGTAGGGTGATCAGACATCCTGCTTTTCAACAATTTGTCCCGTGTCCAGCGTTTTAAAAAAGTCCCGATTTTTGGAAAGAATGCATAAAAGGGTGGGAGAACAAGAAGGGAATATACGGTTTTCGGCTGCCAGGTGGCTATTTTGCCAGAATGAGTTTTATATTATTTTTGTTAATTTTATAATGTTAAAATTGTAATAATAACAAATAATTGCTGAGAAGTGATTATCGAGAACTGCTTATCAAAGTTTGCATTGTTGTCAGGCCCTGCCCCGGCCCTCCCCCCCCATGTTGTCCCCCCTTAACCTATGTTAAAATCAGGTCACCCTACCTAAGAGCTAGTTGTTACAAAGAGCCTGGCACCTCCTCCCTTACTCTCTTGCCCTGTGCTCTCTGCACACTGTCTCTCCTTTACCTTTTACCACAAGGCCACCAGCAGAACCTCCCTGAAGCCCTCATCTGATGCGGCTGCTGACACCATGCTTCTTGTACAACCTGCAGAACTGTAAGCCAAATAAACTTCTTTTCTTTATAAATTATTCCTTTGTAACAACACGAATGGACTAACACATTCACCCTTAAACTTGAGCATGTACTAGGGTCTCCTAGAGGGTGACATCACACCCAGAGCTGCTGATTTAGTAGAGCTGGGCCAGGGCCTAAGAACCTGCATTTCTAACAAGTGCCCAGGTGAAGCTGAAGCTGCTGGTCCTGGGACTACATTCTGAGAGACACTGTTCTGTGGGCTTGGCGTTTCCTAGAGAAACCCCAAATCACCTGTGGGGATAGACTGATGAGAAAGCTCTTGGCTCGGCGCCTGTGGCTCAATCGGCTAGGCGCCAGCCACGTACACCTAAGGTGGAGGGTTCGAATCCCCAGCCCGGGCCCGCCAAACAACAACTATGGCTGCAACCAAAAAAAATGGCTGGGCGTTGTGGCGGGTGCCTGTGGTCCCAGCTACTTGGGAGGTGGAGGCAGGAGACTCGCTTGAGCCCATGAGTTGGAGGTTGCTATAAGCTGTGATGCCATGGCACTCTACCCAGGGGGATAGCTTGAGGCTCCGTCTCAAAAAAAAACAAAAAACAAACAAACAAAAAAAAACTCGAAGAACACTGCTTTAGAGCCATAAATTACTATAGCTCATATGTAGGAATCTGTATATGCAAATAAATCCACATAGGAACCAATGTATGTGTTGGTATACTAAGATACATGCTTTGCTGCCTAGATTGTTGGACCATATATATGTTTTGGATATTTTAGAGTTTTCTATAATCTCAGCTTTTTTTTTTTATAAATCCAGTACATCCAATAGAACTATAATTTCTGTTCAAAATTTTGTATCTGAATTCATCTATCTACTTTTGGATTTTAAACACTTCCAAAAAATCATCTGCAAAGTCAGAGTAGGGGCAATATATGAACTTTATGAGGTGTTCTGTTCCAAGAGTCCTTAAGAACCTTTAGACATTCCCAGGTACCCTACCATTATCCATTGGCGTTAAATTAACTATATTAAAATAACTGAATTAACTATGTAAGATTCATTAGTCCTAGATGCCTCCTTTCCTCTCCTTCATTTTTCTTCCTGTTGCAGTCACCATGATGGTCCATTTGCTATTGGTTAGGATCCTTTTCAAGTACACTCTTCTTGGATGGTTTAGTTGTACTCTCTCCCAGTTGTACAATCTGCAGGAGTCTGTCTGTCACTCGGCAGTGTTTGTGCACAGGACTCTAGAGTTCCAGTTCATTTGCCTCTGGACTCAGTAGGTTTTTTCTTTCCATTTTCCAATGCTGAAGATGAGAAATGTGATGGCCTTCTTAATCATTTTATTATGTTAAGTAATTTACTTTTCCTTCACAAAAGTGTTAAGTATTTTTTGCTGTTTCTGTGTATTTCAATATGTCAACACCAAATGTGCCTAAGATTTTTTTTTCTTTCTTTCTTTTCTTTTTTTTTTTTTTTTTTTTGCTAGCTCCAAATCTCAGTTCAGGGAAATAGTTTTCTAGGAATAATTTTTTTTTCATTACTGCTTTACCCTTTTTTTAATTCCCTCTCTGGGATTCTTATTTTTTTTAATATGTGTTTTAGTTATCTATTGGTGCGTAGCATTGCCATAAAATTAGCAGCCTAAAAGAGTACACATTTATTAACTTGGTTCCAGTGGATCAGAAATCAGAGTACATCTTAGTTGGATCTTATGCTCCAGGATCTCAATGCCTAAGGTCAAAATGTTGACTCTGTGGTTTCATCAGAGGTTTAACTGGCACGATGTGCTTTCATGTTCCTATGATTTTTGACAGTGTTCCTAGTGGACTTTCAGAATAAAGTTTCCCCTAGCTCTTTGTTACATGGATATACCTACAGGGCAGGTCGTGATATAATAGGTTGACTCTTCAAAGCCAGCAATGGAAATTGCTCTCTAGCAAGACAAGAGGCAATTTAAAGTAACATTATCAAAGAGGTAATCACAAATATCCTTCTACCTTTGCTGTGGTCTACCACTTGGAAGCAAGTCCCTGCCCCACTCACAGTCAAGGTTTGGGGATCACAAAGAAACATGAACACCAGTAAGCAAGGCTTGGGGTAATGGCCATACCAAGGCTTGGGGTAGAGTCCACCATGATAGGTCCACTGCATCTACTGTCCAAGGCTCTCATCTTTTCCAGCATAAGTTCTATCACCTTGAAGTCTTGTTTTGGGCTTTGAAACATGTCTACTATTTGAACTCCAAGTAGAGTAAGACATATATTTTATTGATTTATATATAATCATCCCATTTAATCTTCGTATAATCTTATGTGTCAGGCACCATTATTATCTTCACTTTACAAGGTGAGGCAACAAACATGCAGAGGTACATAATTTAGGTAAGTAGAAGTATTTACATAAAAGCGTGAAAAAAACAAGGGCAAATCCTATTGCCACTACCACCTAGCATTTTACTGACATCTTAGCAGTGGTAAAGAGTAAGTAAAATTAAGAAAGATTGAGAAGGCTCGGCGCCTGTGGCTCAATCGGCTAAGGCGCCAGCCACATACACCTAAGGTGGTGGGTTCGAATCCCCAGCCCGGGCCCGCCAAACAACAATGATGGCTGCAACCAAAAAATGGCCGGGTGTTGTGGCGGGTGCCTGTGGTCCCAGCTACTTGGGAGGTAGAGGCAGGAGACTCGCTTGAGCCCAGGAGTTGGAGGTTGCTATGAGCTGTGATGCCATGGCACTCTACCCAGGGGGATAGCTTGAGGCTCCATCTCAAAAAAAAAACAAAAGAAAGATTGAGAAAAAAGATAGAAATGATCATTTTTTTATTTAAGTTATCTACATAGGAAATCTAAGAAAATTAATTGCATCATTATTAGTATTGATAAGATCTTTAATGAGAGCTGATACAATTAAGCGTCAATATTTGTTTATGTACTAAGAAAAAGTTCAAATATAATGGGAAAAGTATTCTGTCATGCAAGCAAAAAAGATTTAAAATATCTAGCAATCAATTTAAATAGAAATGTTCAGCACCCATGTAAAGCATATTACCCAACTCCAGTAAAAGCATAAAACATCCATCTAAGTAAATGAAAAACAAAACAATTCTGTCTATTGGAAACACTTGGCAAGATAAAAATTTTCTGCAGAGTTGTTGATAAATTCATTGTGATTCCAATCAATAGACTCCAGGGTATTGTTCTCAGAACTTGATAAAACTATTTTAAAGATCATTGGGAAGAATTGGCTTAGCCATAAACTTTTAATGAGTAAGGACACAAAATTGTCTGCACTATCCCCATGAGCCTACAAAAGCCAAGCCTGGTATAACACCAGCACAAAAGCCATCAAGAACACAGAAGGGAAAATAAATACAGGAATGGTGGCACTTTCATAATTGAGCATGCATTCCTGTGCAGGTACTGCAATCTTTCAGTAAATAACACCCCAGCCCAAATCCTAGTGAGATGATTATCGTGAAGACACCGGGGTGAAATGAGAATAAAGTTAAGGGAAGAACATTTTTTTTCAGTGAAGTTCAAGAGCTAGTCCTGCATGTGCCTGACCCTGGGAATGAATGCGTCCTTAAATTTTGCACCAAAGTGCCTCTCTCCACTAGCCCGACTACAAGGGCTAAGGACTCCTCTCCGTAAAGGGACTGCTTAGACCACCACGCATAGTTTCACTAATGTTACTAAATGGCAGCTAAATGCTAAAGCCCTGGCTGTTGGACTTTAGTCATATCTTTATTCTCAGTAAGTTCTGTATATTCTTGCTCCTGACTCAGCCATTCTCTTGGGATTTTTATTTTTTATTTTTTTTACTGTGCCTTGGCAAATACGACTCCATTATCAGCAAACTCTCCAAACATCCTCAGTCTTTCTGAGATTACTTCCTATACTTGTCTTGACTGAATCTGAAAGCACAGTATCCCTTAAAATTTTGTTAAGTTATATACTTGTGCCTCAAGGCAGAGATAAGATTTGTGTTCTTTCTCTTCTTGAATTGCCACGTAATTCACTGCACTATAACAGACAATTCTCTAAAGCCTTTTTATGAAAAAGTAATCCTGCTCCATTTGCTTTTACTGTCTTTGGTGTTATCCTCCATCCTCACGGTCACACCACCCATCTATGTAATATGTGACCAGTGGCTCAAAACTTTCCTCTTTGTTCCAAATTCTGTCATTACTTTAAGAGATTCAACATTAATCCCCTACTTTTCAGTTCTCAGTTGTTGATATTTCTCATCTTGAATGATCTCTATTCTTCTTCTTCACCCTACATTCACAACATAGCGTGAACAAATTGTCTCCCAAAATTGCTCGGCATTCAATAACACTACCCCAAACATGCCAGACTCTGACCACAACTTGCTCTAAGCTTGTTTCTTCAGTAACATACCTGGACAATTCCTTCCACTGATTCCTTTAATTTCTCTCTGCTTATAAGGCCTTCCCTTTCTCCTCTTTGTGATGTTCTGTGACTCATAATTCATTGAAACTTTTGAAACAAATTAAAACAGAGGTTTTAATTATTTTCATATGCCAAAACTCTGTCCATTGATGATGGATTTTCCACATGTGCAATTGAAAAACTGAACAATGCATGAAATAGTTGTACATGGTAATCACCTGCCCCAAACAGACCTTCAAAACTGGTTCAGTTTCTAGTATAATACTTTTTTCTCATCAATGCATACTACCTTGATTTACAACACCTATTTTAACCCAACGCACTTTTCTACTTTACAGAGAATGGAGAGCATCTTCCCAAATCCACTTGCAAACCTATATAAGTCCTAATACAGCCAATCCTTGGTTTTTTGTTACATTGAAAGAGGGCTTCTCTTCCAAATTAAATCCTATCTCTGTGTAAGTTTTCTGCATCTTATGCCCTCTCCTCTTTTAATACACATACTGAATGTAAGGTACATTTTCCTGGTTATTCATCTACTCCTTCTCATCTGAATCATCGCCATAAAATGTTAAACATATGCAAGTCTCATTCATGTAATAGATTTTGAAAGTAATTTTTAACAGCTTTATTGAGTGTAATTTACATACTATCAAAGAGAAGATAACTTTTGGTACCACGATGGTCTGCATAAACTAAACTAATATAATTTGAATCATACCTCATTTCTGTATTATGACTAATTAAGGAGGAAAATTAAGAATTAAAAAATGTGTTAAAGACACAGGAGGAAAGAGAGGGTTATCAAATATCCCCACCTAGTATATAAAGTGTCGGAAAATCTTAAAAGGGCCTTATTTTGAAACTTTTTAGAAATTTTCACTAAGGACCTTTAAAACCATGTCCCACTTCAGCTACCAAAAGACAAACTTGTATATGCCACTGTTTGACTTCTTGATATAGGTCTGAGATTCTTTTTTGATCCCAGCATTATTTTCAGATTTTATTTTATTTTATTTTATTTTATTTTTTTATTTTTTATTTTTTTTGAGACAGAGCCTCAAGCTGTCCCCCTGGGGAGAGTGCCGTGGCATCACAGCTCACAGCAACCTCCAACTCCTGGGCTCAAGCGAGTCTCCTGACTCAGCCTCCCAAGTAGCTGGGACCACAGACGCCTGCCACAATGCCCGACTATTTTTGGTTGCAGCCATCATTGTTGTTTGGCGGGGCTGGGCTGGATTTGAACCTGCCACCTTAGGTGTATGTGGCTGGCGCCTTAGCCGCTTGAGCCACAGGCGCCAAGCCAATTTTCAGATTTTAAAATGGTTATTTGTTGTGCACCACCATTCATGTGTATGTTCATGTCTGTAGTTCATATAGGCTTTTGACATACAATTACAAATAATTATTTGCAGGTAATTGGAACCTACCAATTCAAAAGGTAGGTTGGGGACGTCAACACTGCACAACTGATTCCACAGCTCTTCTGCTTCCCACTGCTGGGTTAGTCACTCTTCTGCACTGTCAGAAAATGCACTAATCTGCTCTGCTAGAGAATGTGAACATTGCTGGAATTAGAGAGGAGAGAGAGAACAGTATGGATTATTGAGGAGGATGGAATTAAAAGATCAATTACTCTCTTCCATACCTGAGAAGTGTACTATTGCATGTAAAGATGAAAACTCAGCTCAATAATTAGTTTAGTTTGATCTAAAATAATTTCTTCAGTCAAAACTATATATATATATACCTTTAAATAATTATTCTAATTATTTTAGGGCAAACATAAGCCCGAATCATAAACATACACCATCAGTAGAATACAGTACCAGGGCAAGACAAACAGTCCTTTTGTGCTTTGTACCTCCACATAGATTAAACTATACAGCCTCATATACAACAAAGAAAATAAATCCTAAGTAAAGTAATGTATCATTCAATATGTTCAGCTTTGAGATTTAAACATTAACCATCTTAATTTCACTCAGGATATTTATCATAGATTATGTGAAGTTTATATTAATCTATACTCCTAAACGTATTAAAAAAAAACTTTTTTGGAAAGTTTTCTACCTACCTTACAGTTAGAGTTAAAGTTGGAGATATTACATGTTATGTACTGCATGAAAAAGTAAATTTTTGATTAACTTTTAAAAGTATTGATAACTAAAAATCTGTATCCATGTACTCATAGGTAAGGAATCTGAAGTAAAAGACTGTGTATTTATCTGTCTTTTAATTAAGTGTTATAAAGAGATTTCTTTTTTACTTATCTCTGAAAGCTTCTGGGAAAATTCCACCAATTTTCTTAGTCATGTACCTGGTATTCAGCAAAATGTCACTTCCAGACATTTGTAGTGAAAATACTGGTCACCTTTAAATTACAACAGTGTCATTTTTCTGCCCTAAAAAATGGATCTGCCTGGTAAAACCAGTGTCAGCTTTTCGTGACTATTGCAATGATTAAAGCCTATGACAATGAATAAAATACTTGGGAAAGTATTATGCTAGGTCTATGAAATGTACTTTAAAAAAAATTCACAATTTTTGAAAACTTTTTTATTTCAGAGTATAGTATAAAAAAATTCCATAATAGAATTATGCTCATATAACTCACATAGACCTATAAAATAGTTCAGTGCTGTGGATCATAATTGTACACTACTATTTTTAGAAGAATATCTTGCCTAAATGTAAAAATGGAAAACAGCTTACCTCAGATATTGAAGAGGCAGGAAATGTACGAAAGATAGGTATTTTAGAATATCTACTTTGAGTTTCAAGATAGCAGATAAGTGTACAATAGCCCAACATTATGAAGAAGATAAAACCATGTAATTCTTTTGCCCTCCAATCTTGGAATGCTTAGAAAAATGTCTCAGGACAACAAAAAATAGAACTTCCATGGACTTTGAATAAAGGTGCAATTGTTGTAAAATACAAGTGTAGCTTCCATAATCATCTTTGCACCCTTAGTATCAGTGATCTAAAAGTAACATTCCAGCCCAGGGCAAGCCAGGAAATAGTGTCATATTACTGTTAACATCACCCAGCAGTAGTTCAGAAATATCAGAACATAATCTTTGTGTCACTCATTTTATGATTATAAAAAAACGTTTTTGTCACTCATTTTATGCTCATAAAAAACTTTTTTCATTGTCAAGCCAAAGACAAAAGAAATTCTGCACATTCTACTTTGTTCTATTACAAAATAAAAGAAGAAAGAACAAAAAAACCGAAGGGAAAATAAGAAAAGAAGAGGAAGTTTCCTACAAATAAAGCTATTTGGGGGAAATAGAGAAGGAAAAATAGACATTTTATATAGAAAAAGTCAGTCCAGGGAGGAAGAAAGTGAAAGTTACCCTTTTTCTTTTTCGTACATTCAGATCATACATTCTGAATGAACCAGCAAATATTGGACTGAAATGTTGGGTCATGCTAAAGAAAAAAAAAACTGTTATTTTTTAATCAACATTTTAGGCTTCAAAGTCCCTAAAATCTCTTTTGCAACTGTGGCATGGTAAAAGCCATAGATGACACATGAAGAATGGGAAAAACTGTGCGCCAAGAACATTTTATTTATGAACACCGAAATATTTGTTTCACTGATTTTGATTTGTTTAGAACAATTAGTCCTCCCTTGAATCTTTTAAAAACAATTAAAATATGAAAACTATTCTTACCTCTAAGCCCATAAGCTACATAAAAACAGACAGCACGGAATGCAGCCCCAAAGGAAAAAATTCGTGGACCTCTAATCTATTGTATTCCACTATTATGATATTTATTATGTTGTTATGCAACTGTTTGCATAGTTGTTTCTTGCAAAGACTATGAATTTCTTGAAAGCAGGGATTTTTGCCTGTGCATATTTACACCTCTAAAACTTGGCACACCATCAGCATACAACAGGCTTTCAAATGTGTAGTGAATGTATTTGAAATATTAAAACAATTCTACACTAAACACTTCACATTTTCTGTGACACAATGTTCCAGCAAATCTATTGAACACATTAAAATTCTGAGTTCTTACAAACCTGATGATAGACATACATATTTTATGCCCAGCGTTGGATTCTAGCTATGTTAAAAACCAAAACACAAATCAGCTCCGTAATAACCTAAGGCACAGATCAGTTAAATGCCCTGGGATTTAATTCTAGAAGAAACACCATAGAAGATAAAGTTGTTGAGGAGTTAGGTCAAATAAGAACGGTATCTAAAGAGTCCATGTGATTTCCAAGTGTCTTACTAAACTCCTTTATCTACCAGGGAGGGGATCATCCACATAATTCCTTATTGTTGTTTGAAGCAAAATAAGACTGCTCACATTGAAATCAAGGTATGGTGATAATACTTCAATAGACCAAAGGAGTGGTCAAGAACCAGGTGTAACTATGTTTAGAGCCTCTATTTTCATCTCTGAGACACTTGATTTAACATGAACTATACAAAGTACTGAAGACTGACAGACAATAAGACAAGAATTAGTGGTTCAAAAGAATCATCCTCAACTACACAGGAAATTTTCAGTTAAGACTTTCATTTGTAGGTTGAATTATATCCCTCTAAAAAGATCCATTGAATTCCCAACCTTCAGTTTCTGTTTATGTGACCTAGCACAATATCTGGAACATAGCAGCCATTCATTAAATTTTAAAGCTAGCTTATTAGGGGAGATATAATTAAAGCACTGATACATGACTCTGAATTTAGTCATTGGGAAGGATTTGAATAAGTCAATTTCTCTAATCCAGTAGATAGAAAGAAAAGCAAGAGCGAATGCTTCTTCCAAAGCAAGAAAACATGGAAATTTCTTGTTAAAGAAGCATGAACAACTTAAATTTGACCATAGTTAAGGTAAGAAATAGGTCACAACTGATGTCATAAATTAAAACTAAGGTCAAGTTGGAATGCTGGGCCAGTAATTAGAAAGAAAATTAAAATCACTGAAATTTTCAGGGGACTTTTTTTGGCATACAAATATATGCACATATAAAATATGCATATATAAATATTTTTATATAATAAATGCACTTTTTATGTGCATAAAGTAATTTATTTTATTGAGAATTTATTCCTTTCTGATGAAATACAGAAACAGGGAATTAGTATTTGAGTTTGTGATTTTCAATGCAAAATTTAACAAAGTAGACCTTTCCCATTAAAAGTATATTGAAATAAATTTTAATTGGGAAAAGGAGAAAAAAAACTTTTTGAAGTATTTCTTCTCTAACATTGTTAAAGCATTGCAAGAATGGAGAAATAAGAATCCTCTGTACTAAATTCTAATGTGAGGACAATTAAGGTTTAGTACACAGTGGGGGGTGGGGAATGAGGAGAGCTGAGAAAGGGAAGGGGGGTACACCTTTTGAGGGCAGGACACATTTTAAAAATGCTACAAATAAAAAAAAATGCCACTATGAGGTCTTGTTTTGTGCAAATGTGTCACCATGTGTATCTAAAAGTGGAACTCCTGACTGGGTGCAGTGGCTCACACCCATAATTGTAGCACTCTTGGAGGCCGAAGAGGGTAGGTTGCTTGAGCTCTGGAGTTTTGAATCCAGCTTGAGCAAGAGACCGCATCTCTACTAAAAATAAAAAAAACTAGCCAGGTGTCATGGCAGGTGCCTGTAGTCCCAGCTACTTGGGACAAAAAAGAATTTAATCTTGGCCTTAGAGATCAAAAATTTTATAAAAGTATGCCTCAAAGTATATTTTTCTTGTCCATCTAGCTTACGATTCAATGATCCCTTATATTTTATAGATTTAGGTCCTTTTTGCATAAAAATATTCTTTAATTTTTTCTTTAATTGTTGTTCCAATGTGGTTCATTTTATCCTTCAATGTGCCTTAATTGCATATTAGATTATTTTTTCCTTATACCTTTTTATTTTTTTTTGCAATTTTTGGTCAGAGCTGGGCTTGAACCCACCACCTCCGGCATATGGGGTCAGCGCCCTACTCCTTTGAGCCACAGGTGCTACCCCTTATACCTATCTTTTTATTTGTAGAATTTTTAAAATTCCTTTTTTTTATTGCCTTGTTTTGTTTTGTTTTGTTTAAACAGAGTATCACTCTGTTGCCCTGGATAGAATGCCATGGCATCAGCCTAGCTCACAGCAGCCTCCAAACTCTTGGGTTCAAGTGATCCTCTTGCCTCACCCTCCTGAGGAACCTAATCTATATAGGCACCTACCACAATGCCCAGCTAGTTTTTATATTTTAATAAAATGAGATGGGATCTCACTCTTGCTCAGGCTGGTCTCAAACTTTTGAGCTCAGGCAATCTTCCTGCTGCACCCTCTCAGAGTGCTAGGATTACAGGTGTGAGCCACCCTCCCAGCCTAAAAATTCTTGATTTTAGAGTCTACACATTTGGGTCTCAAGAGTAACAATCCTCTAATTTACTTAATATTCTGAATTGCCTGGCTGATATTTTGTATTTTTGCTTCAGAAATATCTTGCTGTGTTGATATGAATGACTGTGTGTGCAAGGCTCTTCCCTCCTTGGTGATATTATTCTTCTATCTCAATTTGTCTTCTACATCTACCAGAAGTTGTATTTTGTATATTCTAATGAAACTTCTTTTCCATGGATAGCTATTTTCTTTGGTAACCAAGGGGGAATCTATATGTTTTTTTGGATCCACAGCAGTTCTGAGTGAGTGAAAGGAAAACAGTGGTTTCTACCCACACTGGAATAGAGATAGAAGATAGAATGAACCCTTGTTCCCTGCTTAAACACCTAAGCAGAGAAAACTCAATCCACATTTTGAGTACTCTCCAAACCTCTTGAGAGCCAGATAAGTAAAGCAGACAGACATACACAGAATCAGTTAGCTGTCCCCTTCAGCCGTCCATAGTGTCTGCAGGTTTTAAGGAGGTAAGTTCATTACCATGTTCCTAGATCTTGTCCCATGGTTCCTTGAAGCTAATTTCCAAACGCTTGCCTGATACGTAGGGGCAAGATCTCCATACCATTTCTCTTCTCAGGCATACTACTGAACCCAACACTTCTCTTTTACCCAGCTGCCTTCAGGACCCGGAAGTTATTTACCTCCTCCATCAGATACAATGGACTAAATTATGCTGTGACATAAAGCAACTCCTAAATATCAGTTGCTTAAATGTTTATATCTTACTCAGGGTACACCTTTATCATAATTTGGCTGAAGCCTCTAATTTTCCTCACTCTGCAAAGTAAAATGAGTGGGAACTCGCCATCTTACATTTTGAGCTCTGGAGAGTCTCACACCAGTAATTAATGCTGTGATCTGGAATTGACACGGACCTCTTTCATTCATAACTTTTTCACAGAACTAGTTACCGAATGTAATTCAAAAACTAAAGGGCAGGAAGTATGAACTAGTATCCAGTCAGGCAGAGATATTTAGTTAACAAACCAGTGATGACCTCAGCTCGGGAAATACAGTTTATACTTAGGAATAAAGAGAAAAGAAGTCTCATTCTCTTCTCCATACTTCCAGCATTTCTCACTTAGGGCATTGGCTTTAGACCCTAGAAAAGAGACATGTGAAAGTTCTAACAAGGTAAGAGGAGGAGAATTCTGGAGCAATGTGTTCTGAATAGATAGACATGTAGATGAGATATAGAAGCAAGTAGCCCCCTAGAAACAGGATGAAATCTTAAAAGCCTAGCATAGTGCATTCTAACCCTTAATGCACATTGCAATCCATCATCTGAAAATTTACAAAATACCTATGTCTAGACCTCACCTACCATTACTCAACTTATTAGTTATTCAATGAGGGTCAGGTTTAAGTACCTCCAAAGTCAAGGAAAGTATTTTAGGCAATTTTACAGTGAGGAATATCTAAGCAGCTTATGACGGTAAGCATTAGAGAATTGTTATAAGCAAGTTCTATAGTTGAAACAAATCATGTAGTAGGTAATGTGAAGAGTCAAGGTACATTCAGCAGGTATATTTTATGTATTTTGAATGATGAATTTTAGTCTATTTTAAGCTATATAACATTTATCTTCTAAGATACATGTATAGTGGGAAAAATTAGCATAAACAAATCAACAGGTCAAATTTAAATCATCAATATTAAAGTATATGAGGTGCCTTGGTCCTACTCTTGTTGGAAAATAAGAGCTTAATTCCGTAGCCTCAGACACTCTCTTCTGAACTATGAAGAAGAGAAAAATGTATCTAGTTTCATATATAGAACTGCTCATATCCCCTTAAAAAATTTTCAGTCAAGTTCTTTATTAAAAACTGATGTGTCAATTTCTTTCTTTTGTTACCTTGTCAAATAAAACCACATGATCTTTATTTCTTTCCTAATAAACTTAACTAAGTAGAATTAATATCTTTAATTCAAGAGAATTTTTGCTCATCAATTTTATGGCATAAAGATTTAATGGAGTTGTTAATGTAAACTGTACTCCCAAAGCACATTACATTTTCTTCAATTTCTATGCGATGCTGGTCCCTAAATAGGTGACCTAAGATCTAAAACTTTACTTTGTCCCTTTTTTTGAAAAGCTCAAAGAAATCCACAGAATTATATAAGTGACTTAATACATCCTCTAAATTATTTTCCTATAATATCCTTACAGAAGTTAAGGAATGATACAGATATAAAATGACTTCTCTAGAGGATTTATTCTAATTGAATTTGAAATTTTTTGTCACACTTAGATAGAAAAAAAAGATTTGGGATTTTATTTCTCAGGGAGAAATTAATTAGTATATGCCCTGAAATTTTTGACTTAAAATATATATATATATATAAATGTGTGTGTGTGTGTAAACTCTAAATGTCTTTTGCAACAATTTTGGATGGAGCTGGAGACCATTATCCTAAGTGAAGTATCTAAAGAGTGGAAAAACAAACACTACAGGTGCTCACTATTAAATTGGAAGTAGCTGATGAGCACGTATGTGCACAGAGGGAAATAAAACTCAGTGGAAATCAAGTAGAGGATGGGGGCCAGGGGTGAGGGAAGGAGCAAATAGGTGAAAACCTACCGTATAGGTACAATGAACACTATCTGGTATCTGAGTGATGGACTCACTTATACATGTGACTCAAGCATTACCAAAGCAATCCATTACCAAAAACACTTGTACCTCCATAGCATTTTGAAATATTATGAAAAATATCAAGAAAAATTGTTGAACAATATACATATATATACACACACACATATATTGCCAACTGCATTTCTTAAAACTTGTATAACTTGTTGATTTTTCCCATAGTGTTCCATTAACTAAATCATTGAAGAGTAGATTTTTATACCTCAGTAAGCTGTTACGATAATCATAAAGTTAAATGATGCTCGACAGAATTACCTACTTCAGCAAAGATGTTTTAAAAATGGAAAAATTTTAGCTAACCATTAACTTCGTCTTCTAACATCATTGCTATCATTTAAACAGTATTTGAAAATGTAATCATTTCCCATTTCTCTTTACAAATCGATTTCTGGAACTCAGGTTGAAACTTTCATCTACTGAGTATACTGCTTAAGGTGAAAGTAATACCACGGTAAGAATGAGTTCAATAAATTTGTTTTTCTTTAAAAGTATAATGACATATAATGCCAAATTTATCCTTTAGTGTCTGTAATGTGAATTTTGTCCCTCAGTGAATATTTAATGGTCAATAACTGACAATTGTATTTTGTTATTGAAATTTTTATCTGAGTCATTTATACAAAAGTAAAAAAGAAACAGCTTATAAAAAGAGGGACTTTACCTAACAAATGCAATCAATGTAACCTGGTTTCTTGTACCCTCAATGAATACCCAACAATAAAAAAAAATTAAAAAATTAAATAAAATAAAAACCCTACCAATAATTAAAAAAAAGAATCCACTGTGTATGTTTTATATTCTGTTGAATATAAGTATGGATAGTAAACATAATATCATATTTCTTAATAAGAAATCACTTTTAGAAATAAAAGAACCTGACATGTACCCTTGCATTATGCACCATAGATGTGATCCTACCTGTGTTGAACTTCACTAAGCTTCTTTAGGATAGCTATATTGAATTCTTTGTTTGAAAGGTCATATATCTTTATCTCCCTGAGATTGGTCATTGGTACCTTATTTAG
>CAUYQV010131609.1:0-10050 GCA_963574575.1 Galagoides demidoff
GCTAAGGCACCAGCCACATACACCTAAGGTGGCGGGTTCGAATCCCCAGCCTGGGCCCGCCAAACAACAATGATGGCTGCAACCAAAAAATGGCCGGGCCTTGTGGCTGGCGCCTGTGGTCCCAGCTACTTGGGAGGCTGAGGCAGGAGACTCGCTCGAGCCCAGGAGTTGGAGCTTGCTGTGAGCTGTGATGCCATGGCACTCTACCCAGGGGGATAGCTTGAGGCTCCGTCTCAAAAAAAAAAAAAAAAAAATTGTAGCATGAATATCACAATGTAAGAATAGGATGGTGTAAATAAAAAAAAATTGCCGTTGTAACTATTTTCATTCTTCTTTGTTATCTTCTGGTCTTTCTTCATAGCTTTAGTTTATTTACAATTTGGCAATTATATATGTATTTAAATTTTTTAAAAATTATTTTAATTATTATCGTAAAAGCCATATTCCTTAATTCAAGGACACTGTCCTAAGCTCATTCTAGAGGAGAGAATAGACAATAAACAAATGAATGAGTAATGTAATTTCAGCTAGTGGTGAGGTCCATGATGAAGAATGAAGCAGGCTATTAGAACAGAGTGGTGGCAGGGTGGGGCACCATGGAAGGTGGAGTGGTCTGGAAATGCCTTTCTGAAAGGGGGATATCTGAAGGCTGATAAACATGAAGGAACTAGTGTGGGACCGTACAAAGGAAGAGCTGTCCAGATGGGGAGAACAGCAGGTGGAAAGTCCCTGAAGCAGAATGATCTTGGTATGACTGAGCAAGAGCCAGAAGGCCAGTGCTCTGGAAAAGAAAGAGAGGGGAGATGGGAAGGGAGCGGCCAGAGCACTGGGGCTTTCTTGCCATTGTGAAGAGTTTGAATTTTATTCTGTGAAAGAAAGCTGTAGAAGGATTTCAAGCAGGGGTGTGTCATGTGGCTTGTATCCTATGAAAATCTCCCCGGCTAGGGCTTGATGCCTGTAGCTCAAGCAGCTAAGGCGCCAGCCACATACCCTGGAGCTGGCAGGTTTGAATCCAGCCCTGGCCTGCCAAACAACAATGACAACTACCACCAAAAAAACCTGGGTGTTGTGGCGGGTGCCAATAAACCCAGCTACTTGGAAGGCTGAGGAAAGAGAATCGCTTAAGCCCAATAGTTGGAGGTTGCTGTGAGCTGTGATGCCACGGCACTCTACCCAGGGTGATAGCTTAAGGCTCTGTCTTAAAAAAAAAAAAAAATCTCCTTGGCTGTTCTGCTGAGAATTGGTGGTAGGAGGGCAAGAGTGGAAGCTTGTAGACTCATAGAACACTTTGGCAGTTGTCTAGGCCAGAGATGATGAGAGACTATGGAGGTAGCAGTGCAGGTGGAGAGAAATTCAGGGTTTCTCATATATTTTGAAGATAGAATAATCAAGACTTGTTGAAAGAAAGATTGGATGTGGGAAAGGGGGGGATCAATGATAACCCTAAGGGTTTGGTTCTGTAGGGTGAGGGTTGGTGTCACGGGTGCCATTTACTAAGGAAGACAGGGTAGTGGGGCAGGGTTGGGTGGGGAGGTTAGCATCCTGTTTTGGACATGTCAGGTTTGAGATACCTGTTAGTCATCCAAAGGGACCTATCAGGATAGCAGTTGGATAAAAGAGGTTGGAACTAGGCTGGAGATGGTGGTTTGAGAATTTTCAGAGGGCAGAGTTGTGACAGCACAGTTGTAGATAGGCAGGAGAGGACAGGATCACATGAATAGTACGGGCACAGAAGGAAGAGGATATGAGTATAGATGCAAATGGGTTGGTACATTTGTAATGGGTAAAGAGGTAATTCTCTTTTGATTGCTTCTATTATTTTAGTGAGGTCATCAATTTAGAGCAAGCGGGGGTGGGAAGGAGGAGTACTGGAGATCTGGGGAGATAGGAAAAGGAGTGGAATAGTCATCTTGGAGACTTTAATGGACCAACTTGGGAAATGTGGCTGATTGCTGGGCAGTTCTCTGTGTTACTACAAATTTATGGTCAAACTTTTTTTTTTTTGAGACAGAGTCTCACTGGGTAGCCCTCCCTAGAGTGCTGTGGCATCACAGCTTACAGCAACCTCCAACTGTTCGGCTTAAGTGATTCTCTTGCCTCAGCCTCCCAAGTAGCTGGGACTACAGGCACCTGCCATAACACCTGGCTATTTTTTGTTGTTGTTGTCGTTGTTTGGCAGGCCCAGGCCAGGTTCAAATCCGCCAGCTCTGGTGTATGTGGTTGGCGCCCCAGCCACTAACCTACAGGCACTGAGCCAGGTTAAACTTTTTTTTAATTAAAAACATTTAAAAAGTTATTTTCTTCTTTTTTCATTTTTTTGAGAGAATCTCACTCTTTTTGCCCAGGCTAAAGTGCTATGGCATCAGCCTAGCTCTTAGCAACCTCAAACTCCTGGGTTCAAGTGATCCTCCTGGCCTCAGCCTTTGCACAACAATACCTGGCTAATTTTTCTGCTTTTGGTTGAGACAGAGTCTTGTTCTTGCTTAGGGTGGTCTCGAACTCCTGAGCTCAGGCAACCCTCCCACCTCCTAGAGTGCTAGGATTACAGGCTTGAGCCACTATACCCAGCTGGTCAAACCTTTTAAAAAAAACTTTTATTCTTTTAGAGACTTAGTCTTGTCCTGTTGCCTAGGCTAGAATGTAGTAGCATCATCATAGCTCACTGTAGCTTCCAGCTCCTGGGCTCAAGTGATCCTCCCACCTCATCCTCCTAACTAGCTGGGACTACAGGTATGGCTATCATACCTGGCTAATTTCTTTAATATTTTGTAGAGCACAACGCTTGGCTATTTTGTTTTGTTGGGGCCGGGTTTGAGCCCGCCACTGTCGGTATATGGGGCTTCTCCTACAAAAGGGAGAAGCCACACTCAGAAATGATGATACTGCTCCTTAAGAGTATGACCCACAGTGAATGGAATCATTGTTCCACTGAGCCACAGGCGCCACCCAGGTCAGACATTTAAAGTGAAAATTTTCTAAGTTTGTCCAGCCATGTTTAGCTGCATGAGCATAAGCTTGGAGTAGGTTCAGAGTTGGGCTTAACATAGGCTGAACTTTCAGTGAGGCATTGTGGCCCATCATGCCTGTTAATTGTAGCACTCCTGGAAGCCAAGGTGGGAGGATTGCCTGAGCTCAGGAGTTCGAGACCAACCTGAGCAAAGTGAGACCCCATCTCCACTAAAAGTAGAAAAATTAGCTGGGTGTTATGGTAGGCACCTATAGTCCCAGCTATTTGGGAGGCTGAGGCAGGAGGATTGCCTGAGCCTAGGAGTTTGAAGTTGCTGTGTGCTAAGATGAGGCCATGGCACTCTAGCCTTAGTGACAGAGCAAGATTCCGTCTCAGAAAAACACAAAAGAAAAAACAAAAACAAAGACTGAACTTTTGCCAAATGAGTGCAGTAGAGGAACAGAAGGACAGGGGAAATAAGGGTGTGTGCAAGGAAGGGATTAAAACGTTGGCCCTTGGAGTGTAGGCTGGTGAAGGAAGCCGTGACTTGGGAACTAGATTATAAAGAGCTGGGAGTGTCATTGATAAAATCTTTTTGGAGGGCAATTGAGCAATGCCTATCAGCTTTTAAAATCCGTGTACCCATTGTCCTAGTAGAAATTTATCTTCTAGATGTAGTCCTGCTGGTATGCGATTTGGGTATGTAAGGATGTCCATTAGAGCTGTGTGGGCCTCTAATTTTTTATTCTGAGCAGACATTTTATGTCTCCCATGCTGCAACCCATTCCATAGGAGTTAAAGGACACCCACTGTGCTCCAGCACCTCTCCTGACCTCAATTCTACAAAAGGGAGAAGCTGCGCTCAGAAATGATGATACCTCTCCTTAAGAGTACGACCCACATTGGATGGGATCACTATATTTTAATCTTTGCTGAACATAATAAAAAATATATTGTTTGGCTCAATAGGTTATGAACATTTTTCAGTCCTTTACATAACCTTTTCATTTTACTTACAATAAACTTTCAGGAGTATTATGATTATATTTTGCTTGGGTGTTGCAGTTTTTAGGTTGGCTATACTTGATTTTAGCCAAAAGGCCAACAAGTGATTAAATGGTTTGCTTATGCAGTATGTATATAGTGGTATCACAGTTTGCTTTAGTCTTCATTTCTTTTACTACTATGGAAAATGAACCATATTACAGTGACTCTGGTGAAAAACTTATTTCTCAAAACTTTGGTCTATTCCAGGTTTTACTATAATAATATATAGCCAGCAAAATACATTGGAACTTCTTTTATCTCAGAGGTCTAAGATATGTTAATTCTATTTTTTTCTTTTTTTTGGACACACAGAGTCTCACCATGTGGCCCTTGGTAAAGTGATGTGGCATCACAGCTCACAGCAACCTCAAACTCTTGGGGTAAGCAAGTTTCTTGCCTTAGCATCCCAAGTAGTTGGGACTGTAAGCGCCTGCCACAACACCCGGCTATTTTTTTGTTGCAGTTGTCATTGTTGTTTAGCTGGACCAGGGTGAGTTTGAACCCACCACCCTTGGTGTACCTGGCGGGTGCTGTAACCACTGTGCTACAGGTGCTGAGCCAATATGTTAGTTCTAAATAGTCCAAATTCATTTGATAGCTCAGATGGATACAAACAGTTAACAATTATGAATGCAAAGATCCCCGCAGGATTTTCTGAGCATAGATGGAATAGCCACAGTGTCAGCTGCATTAGCCCACTGTCTCTACCTGTGTGCTGCACAGGCTGTGCAGTATGCTGTGGGTTGGGTTGTTTGTGTCAACAGATGATGACACCCTCTGAGCAGACAGAACCTAGCAATGTCAGGACTTGAGGCAGGGAGTTTCCACACTCAGAATGCTTGGCTTAGACTGAGTGGGGTTGGCATTTGTAAAGATGTTTTGCTTTTTCCCATTCATGGAGACTCTACACGAATGGGAGCAAACCATTTAATCCTGAAGCAGCAACGAAAATAATTTTATGGTTGGGGGTCAGCACATCATGAGGAATTGTTTTAAAGGGTCATGGCATTAGGAAGGTTGCGAACCACTGATGTAGCCAGAAGGAGACAGGTCTATAAATGACATATTAACTTAGGTGTTTGCTAACTGTGGGCATCTGCATTGAAAGAACAAGATGTCAGAATTGTGGGTGTGAGTATCTCATAAAGATAGATTTTGTTATAAATTGTCCTATATGAGGATAAACAGGATACTTACTTACAAAATCAGAGGAAATTTTAAACTTTAGAAGTAGGTACAAAAAGGTTAGGCTTTGGAACCCAGGAAAGAGCCTACTCCAGATGCCAGCAGGTGGAGCCCTCCAGGGTAGGAGCTCAGACTGGCCAGGAGCCAACAAGGCCCCCCTGGGAAGCCCCCTTCTATCACTGCTGGATGCGTGGGCCACCCTTGTTCAGCATGGAAACAAGCTTAGTATCAGGAATGTGTAAGCAGTGGTGCTAGGCACTTACTTGGTTTGGTACCTTTTGGGTGAATGATGAATTTTGTGAGGATGAAAGGAAGAGTTTCCAATTGATAATGGAGGGCGTGTTTGTTTCAGGAGAAAGTGACCGAGATTGCAAGAGAAAGCCTTGTAGTTCTCTGCATTCTCGGAGCAGCTCCTGTACTTTGTGCTTCCTTAGGTGGTTCTGCCAGCTGATCAGTTATGTTAGATTGGATCATCAAAACTGGGTGATGTTCGGCTACTTTGACCTATAAAAATGGCACTTATATGTGGTTCAATCTAATTATCTTTTGCAGGGCAAAGTCCAAACTTTATTTGTTCTACATGTGCATCACATTCACATATTGGTTATTGTAATACTGCCTTGGAAGGCTAGCTGGGGGCGAGTGAGGAGGAACCTTCTTAGTGGCCCGGGTCTGTGCTGGGAGTGCAGTGCCTCTAGCAACACACATCACCTTAGGTGTGTTTGGGGTTTTGTGCTCAGAGAAATTCCTGCTGTAGAGCAGCTGAAAGTTACTATTGCTGACTACTTCGTAAAAATGTTTATTGAGGAATTTGATAATAGGGTTATAGTCAACATTTTGAAACACTAGTGAAGTCAAAGGCTTGATGATACCAGAAGAAACACAACTGCTGATGAAAGTCTTACCAATTACCTGCATTGCTGCAGGATGTGGGTGGAGTCTCAACAGCTCTCAGTGTGAACAGATTAGTTCAGGTTTATTGTCCTCTGTTGGGCACATCAAAGTTAGAGTCAATAAGGCATCTGAGCACTCTGGAAAGTGTATTCTACCTGTTGAGGGTGGGAAGAACTTCCAGAGAGGATGTTCCCGTGGTTTGAGCATCATATAGGTTAAACGGAGGCACTTTGCTTTTATTCTTTTTTTTTTTTTTTTTCGAGACAAGAGTCTCACTATGTCACCCTCAATAGAGTGCGGTGGCATCACAGCTCAAGCTCAAACTCCTGGACTTAAGCAATTCTCTTGCCTCAGCCTCCCAAGTGGCTGGGACCACAGGTGTCCGCCACAATACCTAGCCATTTTTTGGTTGTAGTTGTCATTGTTTAGCAGGCCTGGGCCGGGTTCGAACCTGCCATCCCTGGTGTATGCAACCAGCACCCTACCCACTGAGCTGTGGGTGCCGAGCTGTCACTTTGCTTTTAAAATAGAAGTTTGTGTTTCTGGGACCAGGTAAAGTGTAAATTTACATTGTTATCACACGAGGTACCTTGTATTTAACATGTGCCTCCTGGTGGGCTTTGTACCCTCACAGACTGGAAACCTGAGAAAGTGTCCGTAGTGTTCGTATGGAGAGTAAAGACATATTTTTAAAAACATTGCCTAAAATTTAAGAAGCTAATAAACATATCTGTGTGGTGTTCATGTTGGCATTGATTTTGGAGTTCTTCCTGGAGTTTGGGGAACCCTGGGCAGGACCATGTCGATGTTGTCAGCTGGTGGCTGGAACATTAGTGCTGGTGTCCACCAGGGTAGGGAAATTAGAGCTTAAAATGTGGTCATCTAGAGTCTTGTTTCTGTTATTTGTGTCACACAGTAGGTTTAGACCTGATGTGTATTTATAAAAGCAACATACAATAGATAGATGAGGAGAAATGTAAAACAGGTGTCAACAAGGCAAATGTGACACCACACTGCAGTGTGAAAACACGGTGGCCATTACACCGTCCTTTAATAAAAATGGACTTTTAACTGCATCAGTTTTTCTTAGTTGTGCATTAAATCTTCTGTTTACAGAACTTAGCCTGAGTATTTTGTGAAAGTCAAACAGCCAAGAAGTATAATTTCCTCAACAGTCTTTGTCTTGCCCTTTTACAGATGGCGTAAAATCAGGTGTGTAAAAAATAAAAAAGCAGTTTGAGCTGACGTGAAAGGTATTTCAGATTTATGCTTTGCAGATGATATTGGTATGATTAATGCATTCATTGCTTTTTTTTATTGCTTTTCACAGATAATGTACGTGATGCATGGAAAATGTTGTGGGTTTAAATCTTTGCCAGGTTTAGACTGTGAATATCAACAGATGTTATCATATAAGTACCATAATTATTATAAAATAAAAAAATTGTCATGAAATATATTGACATAAATTTCATTTATGTAAATTGCTTTCATTAGTATAAAACCTTAGTGTAGCTAGTGGGGTTTGTGAAGCACTTTCGACGAGATTAACTTGGTATAAAGTGGTCACAAATGGGTTGCTTTAAATTTAACTGACAAGAAAATAACACTCAAGAGTTAGGAAATTACCGAGGCATTTGTTTTCAGCCTGTGTTGCTGGTACCGCTTAAATAGGTTGACAGAATTAATAACAATGGACTGCTGGCTCAATAATTGCAGAAAATAATTGAAAAGAGACTTTAAATAATAACTTAAAGATATTTTAAGTTGCTCTTTTTTGTTCTGTTTCTGTTTTTCTTTGGTGTGCCTGCCTGCTGCTTCAATACGGCCATCATCAGTAGTGTTGGGTTTGCACAGGAGTTTTGTCAATAGAGTTTTGGTGCATTAGGGCCGTGTTGTGGAAACTTGCGTTCAGATGGGTCAGAATACAGATCCTGGGTGCCTAAGGGAGTAGCTGTATCGGCTAGTCAGCTCTTGGGTAGTGCTATACGCATGCTTCTGTGGCTGGGTAGCGGCCAGTTGCCATCTGCCCTTAGGAGGGATTGGGTCCAACATTGTGGACAGGTGGGTGAGGTTCTTTTTCCCTGGTCTGAGCTGTACATGTTCTGGTCTTTTTTTCTACATCATTTTAAAGAAAACAAAGCAGTGATATCCTTTTCCCTGTGTTGCAGGTAATTTACCATCACATTGCCCTTCTGAGGCTAGAGTGGGGCACTCAAACTCAGTCACTGAATTTTGTGGGACTCTGAACCAGACTGAGCCCATGGGATTGCTTGTGATCATACTGGGTCATGTCACTGTTAGTAGGGGCTAGACTCACATCCCCAGTTCCTACAGCAACTTTTTAGCTCCTACTATGATACAGAAAGGTGATTGTTTTGTATTTGTTTTTTTAGGAGATACCTTGTTTTCCAAGGACTACTTGTTGGATTAGTTTTCTCCCTTAAATGGGTTTTACCATACTTCCCTGAGAAGGGGAATATTCACCAGTTGAAACAAACAAAGCTGTACTTGTTTGGGAGTAACCCAGGTATCACTGTTGAGCAATCAGAGGTCATTTAATTGTATCGTTAAAGTCAGTCCTATCAAAATAGCAAATGCTGCTAATGACTCTGTTTGCTTGTGTGCTCTCATCCAGCAGGGCGGGATTTAGGCCTTTTACCATATCATACATCAACTGACTTCAAATGCCCTGTCCTCGCCATTGCAGCTCGGGCTGGAGCTGCCCCAGACCGCTGGGCCAGGAGCCATATTGTCTGGCTCTGTCGGCATCAGTGAGCCTAGCAAGGCATCTGGGCTGCCAACCACTAAGGGGCTCTGGGCCCTAGATGCAGAGGAGGAAGAGGCAACAGAAGTACATAGTCCATTTCTGCCCAGGAAAGCTCCCAGTTTTGCTGGGGAGCTGGCACATCTGAATTGTATGGGTGATTGATTTTTTTTTTTTAAATTGGTCATTAAAATGTGAAGCACTGTAGTAGTAAGCCAAAGGAGTTGTGTTCCAGGATGGCTTCCTGGAGGAGAGAAATTTTGAATTGGTCCTTGATGATGTGATATGTTGTGAGGGAAGGCACTAGGTGAGAGATTTGCAGGTGGCATAGGCCAAGGGCAGGGAGAAAGAGGACACATTTTGTTTGCAATGTGTTGGGGAAGTGAGGGCCCTAAGATTGGGTCAGTGAGCTGGTGTGGTTCTTATGATGCAGTCTTTCCTGGGTGGTGCCTCAAGGTCAGGATACCTGAAGCAGAGAGTTGCATTCTCCCTTTCCTTTGACTTGCTTGTATCCCCTTGCAGTAGTACCACCATCCTCTCAAGCACCCAGACCTGAACTGAGAATTATCTTTGTGATCAGTTGTCCTTTAGTATCTTTCTCCAGGACTCCCAGAGAACTCCCTAGAGTTCCAGTTAGAGCTCCCTGGCTCCCTTTGCCATGACCAAGTTGGTCTATGCTCAGAAAATCCCAGTGTTTTCCTATTGTATTATACAGGCCATACTTCATCTTCTCAGAGATTTCAGAGCTGCCCACAGCCCAGCCTTAACCTACCTCACATTACTCCTTCGTAGGAAGCCTCTCTACTCAGTGATTAGAACTGTAGGGACCTTGAGAGGTCACCTAGTTATTCCCTTCAGTGAAGATATGGGGAAACCCAGGCTTAGACGGGAGAATACCTTGCCCAAAGCCATAGAAAATTAGTGGCCATGCTGGACCTGGAGCTAAGACCTCTAGCATCTCAGTTCCGTTTTTTTTCTGCCTTTATCCAAGTTGTTCCCCTTCCCCTGCCCCATCTCCCCCTAACCTGCCCTCATCTGTTTACTGTTGGAAAGTGTTTCTTTTCTTGCAGTTTTTGGCTGGGGCCAGGTTTGAACCTGCTACCTCCGGTATATGGGGCCGGCGCTCTACTCCTTTGAGCCACAGGCACTGTCCTGGAAAGTGTTTCTTGATTTTTTTTTTTTTTTTTTTTATTGAATGGTAACTATGTAC